>PITA01002179.1:141003-168958 GCA_004023965.1 Spilogale gracilis
GGGAGACGTGTGTCCCTGGCTCAAAGGTGCTCAGGTGGCAAAGTGGGGCAGAATCCCAGGTGTGACAGTATGGTCTCAGGATCTTGGGGACAGCAAGAGCAACAGGGGGTAAGTGAATGGGACAGAGTTCCCAGGCACAGGTGTGGGGAAGCTGGCTGAGAACAGCAAATCTATGTGTCAGCTCTATGCTCTGTGTAGCCATTAACTGCAAACCATTGCACGGTTGTGTGACCAGTTTCCTGGGCAGGGTCCAGCAAAAGGCAGAAGCCTGGTGAGACCCCCTCCCCAAGGAAGAGCAAGGGTCCGTGCCATGGTAGTCCCTAAAATGTGGAGTTTTTCAACTCAGTCACATGCCTGAAATAAAAATGCTCAGTCACAGGCTGGGTGAACAGACTTCTGATGGAAACCGGGGAGACAAGAGTGACTGAATGCTTTTGTGTGAGGGCTCACTGAAGAGTGTGGGGGGAGGGGTGCAAATGTTCACCTCTGGCGCTAGTGAGCAGGATGCAGCCTTATTCATCCAGCCCACTAGCACTGAAGGCCATCAGGGAGCAAAACAGTGCCACCTAGTGGAGTCCAGAGGTGCTTACACGAGCTCTGGCCTCCAAAGCACTGGAGGCTCTTTTGCACTATGGCAAGTCCACCAGAGAATCAGAGCGACAGGCCCCGCCCCCAAAGACCGGCACAATTAACTCATTCACACCAAGTTGACTGATCATAGAGGGCTTCAAAACTTCAGCTCTTGGGGAAAACAGTATGCTTATACCATTCTTTGTATTTTTATTCTTTAATCTATTGGTACTATGCTTCCAGTTAATTTTTTCAATTCTTTTTTTATTCTTTAACTTTTATATACTATGTATTTTGTTTCCTCTCATTGTATTTATACACACATATATGTATTTATAGCACATTTATATATATACACACATGCATTTTTCTTTCTCATTTGGGTATCTAGTTTCTTTTAAGAGGCAGACCAAAACACACCCATGATCTAGTTTAGATTAGTTTTGTTTTCTGTTGTTTTTGGTCATTACTGCTATTTTTGTTGTTTTCTCTTTCTTCTTTTCTTTTCTGGACATAATGACAAGATGGAGAAAATCACCCCAAAAGAAAGAACAGGAGGTGGTACTCATTGCCAGGTATTTAATCAATATGGATATAATTAAGATGTTTGAACTAGAATTTAAAATGATTATAAAGATACTTGCTGGGCTTGAAAAAAGCAGAGAAAACACTAGAGAATCCTTTGCTCTAGAGAAAAAAAGAACTAAAATCTAGTCAAATCAAAATTTAAAATGCTATTACCAAGATGCAGTCCCAAGTGGAGGCTATAAAAACGAGGATGAACAAAGCAGAAGAGCAAATCATTGATACAAAAGAAAATAAGGAAGCTGAACAGAAGAGGAAAAGAAAATTACTAGATCATGAAGGTAGACTTAGGGAACTCAGTGATTCCATAAAGCAAAATAATACGTATATTATAGGAGTCCCAGAAGATGAGGAGTGGGAAAGGGGCAGAAGGACCCTGACACAGGGCTCGATCCCAGGGTCCTGAGATCATGAACTGAGCCGAAACCAGAGTCAGATGCTTAGACTCGGCCACCTCAGTGCCCCTATGTGAACAAGTTATAGCTAAGAACTTCTCTAATCTGGGGAAGAAAAGAGACATTCAAGTATAAGAGGCACAGAGGACTCCCCTTAAAATCAACAAAAATAGGTCAAACCTCGATCTATATTATAATGAAGCTTGCAAACTGCAAAGATAAAGAGAAAAATCTTGAAACCAGTTCAGGACAAGAGATCCTTAACCTTTGAGGTTAGATACATAAGGCTAGCAGCAGACCTGTCCACAGAAACCTGGCAGGCCAGAAAGGATGAGTATGATATATTCAATGTGCTAAATGGGGAAAGTATACAGCCAAGAATACTTTATCCAGCCAGGCTGTCATTCAGACTAGAAGAAGATATAAAGAGCTTCCAGGACAAACAAAAACTAAAGGAATTTGTGAACACTAAATCAGTCCTGCAAGAAATATTAAAGGGGATGTTTTAAACATAGAGAGAACCCAAAAGTAACAGAGACCAGAAAAGAACAGAGACAATCTACAGGAACAGCAACTTTACAGGTAATACAATGGCATTAAATTCTTACCTTTCAATAATTACTCTGAATGTAAATGGATTAAAAGTTCCAATCAAAAGACAGAGGGTATCAGAATGAATAAAAAAAAAAACAAGACCCATCGATTTGCTGCTTACAAGAGACTCATTTTAGACCCAGAGACACCTCCAGATTGAAAGTGAGGAGGTGGAGAACTATTTATCAAAAGAGACATCAAAAGAAACATGGGGTGGCAATCCTTATATCAGACAAACTAGATTTTATCTCAAAGGCTATAATAAAAGATGAAAGACACTTTAACATAATAAAGAGGTCTATCCAACAAGAAGATCTAACAATTGTAAATATTTATGCCCCTAACTTTGGAGCAGCCAAACATATAAATGAATTAATAACAAAATTAAAGAAACTCATTGATGACACTACAATAATAGTAGGGGACTTTAACACTAGGAGCTGGTCCTTTGAACAGAATTAATAAGATTGATAAGCCCTTAGCCAGACTTAGAAAGGACACAAATAAAGTCATGAATGAAAGAAGAGAGATCACAACCAACATTGAAGAAATACAATTATAAGAGAATATTACAAGCAATTAATGCCAACAAATTAGGCAATCTGGAAGAAATGGATGCATTCCTAGAAACATACAAACTACCAAAACTGAAACGGGAAGAAAGAGAAAACCTAAACAGACCTATAAGCAGCAAGGAAATTGAGTCAGTACTCAAAAATCTCCCAACAAACAAGAGTTCAGGGCCAGATGGCCTCACGGGAGAATTCTACCAAACATTTAAAGAAGAATTAATACCTATTTCTTCTGAAACTGTTCCAAAAAATAGAAGTGGAAGGAAAACATCCAAACTTGTTCTGTGAGGTCAGCATTACGTTGATCCCCAAACCAGACAAAGATCCCACCAAAAGGAAAATTACAGATCAATATCCCTGATGAACATGGATGCAAAAATTCTCACCAAGATAGGAGCTAATAGGATCCAACAGTACAATAAAAGGATTATTCAATACAACCAGGTGGGATTTATTCCTGGGCTGCCAGGGTGGGTCAACATCTATAAATCTATCAACATGATATACCACATTAATAAAAGAAAGGACAAGAACCTTATGATCCTCTCAATAGATGCAGAAAAAGCATTTGACAAAATACAGTATCCTTTCTTGGATACAAAAACCCTCTACCATGTAGAGATAGAGGGAACACACCCCAACATCACAGGAGCCATATACGAAAGACCCACAGTGACTGTCATCCTCAGAACAGAACAGAATAGAGAACCCAGAAATAGACCCTCAACTCCTTGGTCAAATAATCTTCAACAAAGCAGAAAAGAATATCCAATGGAAAAAAGAAAAAGAAAAGTTACTTCAACAAATGGTGTTGAGAGAACTGTACAGCCACATGCAGAAGAATGAAACTGGACCTCTATACCATACACAACAACTGACAGCTTTTCCTCTAAGGTCAGGAACATGGCAGCAATGTCCACTCTCACCACTTTTATTCAACATTATTACTGGAAGTCATAGCCTTAGCAATCAGACAACAAAAAGAAAATGTATCCAAATCAGCAAAGGAGTCAAACTTTCACTCTTCACAGACAACCTGAAACTCTATGTAGAAAACCCAAGAATCCACCCCAAAATTGCTAGAACTGATAAAGGAATTCAGCAAAGTCGCAGGATATAAAATCAATTCACAGAAATCAGATGCATATCTATATACTAACAACGAAGCAGCAGAAAGAGAAATCAAGGAATCAACTCCATTACAATTGCACCCCAAACTGTAAGATACCTAGGAATAAACCTACCCAAAAGATTAAGCATATATACCTGCAGAAAAAACTGTAGAACACTCATGAAAGAAACTGAGGAAGATACAAAAAAATGGAAAGACATTCCATGTTCATGGATTGGAAGAACAAATATTGTTAAAGTATCTATGCTACCCAAAGCAATCTACACATTCAATGCAATTCCTATGAAAACACTATCAGCATTTTTCACAGACATGGAACAAACAATCCTAAAATTTGTATAGAACCAGAAAAGACCCCGGATAGCCAAAGTTATGTTGAAAAAGAAAACCAAAGCTGGAGGCATCAAATTCTGGACTTCAAGCTCTATTACAAAGCTGTAATAACAAGAAAGTATAGTACTGGCACAAAAACAAATAGATCAATGGAATAGAAGAGAGAACCCAGAAGTGGACCCTCAACTCTATGGTCAAATGTAGACCATATCTTCAACAAAGCAGAAAAGGATATCCAATGGAAAAACGTCTCTTCAACAAATGGTATTGGAAAAAGCAGTCAACCCCATGAAGAATAATGAAACTGGACCACTTCCTTATACCATATACAAAAACAAACTCAATATGGATGAAACACCCAAATATGAGACAGGAACCCATCAAAATCATAGATGAGAACACAGGCAGCAACCTCTCTGACCTTGGCCATGCAAGTTCTTGCTTGACACATCTCCAACAGCAAGGGAAACAAAAGCAAAAATGAGCTATAGGGACTTCATCGGATAAAAAGTTTTGCACAGCAAAGAAAAATCCACAAGGGGCACCTGGGTGGCTTAGTCATTAAGTGTCTGCTGTTGGTTCAGGTGATGATCCCAGGGTCCTGGGATCAGAGCCCTCATTGGGCTCCCTGCTTGGCGAGAAGCGTGTTTCTTCCTCTTCCACTCCCCCTGCTTGTGTTCCCTCTTTCACTGTGTCTCTCTCTTTCAAGTAAATAAATAAAATCTTAGGAAAAAAAAGAAAAAAGAAAAAAGGAAACAATCCACAAAACTAAAAGGCAACCTTTGAATAGGAAAAGATATCTGCAAATGACATCAGCTAAAGGGCTAGTATCCAAAATCTATAAAGAACTTATCAAACTCAACACCCAAAAAACAAAAAATCCAGTCAAGAAATGGGGCAGATGACATGAAGAGACATTTCTCCAAAGAAGACATAGAAATGGCTAACAGACACATGAGAAAATGCTCAATATCACTTGTCATCAGGGAAATGCAAATCAAAACCACAATGAGATACCACTTCACACAGGGAAGAATGATGAAAATAAGCAATTCAGGAAACAACAGATGTTGGCGAGGATAAGGAGAAAGGGGTACCCTCTTATACTGTTTGTGGGAATGCAAAGGGAGGTAGTAGGGGGACTGGGTAACTGATGATGGGCATTAAGGAGGGCACTTGATGTAATAAGAACTGGGCGTTATATGCAATTGATGAATCACTAAATTCTACCCCTGAAACTAATAATACAGTATATGTTAACTCAATTGAATTTAAATAAAAAAATTTTTAAATGGCAATCTTAACAAATGGTACTCCTGATATCTATTTACCTATCGATTTCCTGTCTCTATTATGAGCAATGATGAACTTCATGTAACTATGCTTTTTAAAAAAAGAAAAGATTTTATTTATTTGAGAGACAGAGAGAGCATGCAATTGGGTAGAAGGGCAGAGGGAGTGGGAGAGAGAATCCCAAGCAGACTCCCCGCTGAACACTGAGCCTGACATGCATGGGCTCAATCTCAGAACCCCGAGATCATGACCTGAGATGAAATCAAGAGTTGGACATTTAATTACCTGAGCCACTCAGTTGCCCCTAATTAGGCCTCTTTTTTCCCCTCCCCTTTACTATTATACAGTTTAGTATATATTATTTTTCTTAGTGTTTATCTATTATCATCTACTGACCTATATACCCCACACCCTGGATTTATTGATTTTAAACATCTTTGGTGGTATTATAAAACAGAAGGTTTATACCACTTTATATCACTTTTGTCCCTCATCCTTCCCACTTCTGTTAGTTATATCAATCAGTACCACCCTGTCAAGGTTTTAAACATTCTTATTGCTCTATAAAACCTAATCTAATCTTCACATTTATTTTAGCCATAATTTTACAGATGAGTGGACTCTATGCTCACTACCAATACTTTAACTATAGTTTCTTCCTTTAATGTCTTGGTTGTCTGCACTTTATCCTGTAGAAGTAGGGTTCATGAGAATAAAATGTCCCTGAAATTTGGCAGGTTAAAAAATGTCTTTGCCTTTATGATGAATTATTATTTGGACTGGCATACAATTCCTAAATTAAACTTTGAGGAAAGCATTTGGTAAAGGGTTAGTGTTGAATGCTGCTTTGGAGCAGCTGGTTCTTTTGCAGAGCTGAGCTCTCATGACTTTGTTGTGGATCTTCAGCCATAACTACCATCTCTGAGAGTCCTCTCAAACACGCATCCGACCTTCACTGGATCTGGCAGCATTTCTTCATATATCATGCTTTAGGACGGCAGATCTCTCCAGTTGTGCTGAAGATGGAGCTTGCTTTAGTATTCACTTTCTTATTTTAAGGTTTTTTCAAGAGAAGGGGAAAACTGTTGCCTTACCAGGTCACTGTTTACTTAAATAGTAACTTTCTAATATGAACACTTCAAAATCTACAAAGAAGAGCACAGTATAACGAATTTCTTCCATGTACCATCACCTACTTCTATATTTACCAACATTTTAACCAAATTTGGTTCCCCTATACCCACCTAGCCTTTCCTTCACAGAATATCTTAAAGGGAATTCCAACCAGCATATTGCATTACCTGAAATTATTTCTGTATATATCTACTAGCCCATTTTAAAACAGGAAGTCCTCTCTTCCTCTGTGGTTTTTATAAGTTATTCTTAACAATAAAAAATGTTTTTGTGGAGGAAAGAATTATATAAACACATGGTTGTTCATGAGTATCACTTGTTAGGATGCTATACAACATAAGTTGGCAAATGAAACACATTTTTTGTAAATAAAGTTATACTGGAACACAACCAGGGCCATTTATTTACTGTCTATATTATGTCTTCAGTCATCTACTTTCACAGTACAATGGCAGAGTTGAGTAGTTGGAACAGAGACAATATGGCCCAGAAAGTCTAAAATAACCACCATCTGCTGACCCCTGCTGTAGAATGCTACCTGTAGCTCTGAGATTAAATCACTTTCCCAAAGTCCTTCCCACTCACTTCTATAATGACACTGATAATTATAAAATATTACTTTGTAAGGGTTCGCAAACACACATATAGGTCTTCTCTTTTTTTTAAATCTTCTAATACACTACAGTCTAATAGGCCAATAGAAACCAAAATGATTTTGCTCTTGCCATTTTTCTCTGAAACTTGGCAACAATAACAACAAACCAACAAAGACAAAGCAGAGGACTGTACGTGCTCAGGTCCAAAGAGGTACGGCTATTCTAAACTGTCTTTCATGACTCTCCTGGATGGAATATATTTCACTGTTTTAATTGTATATTCTTAATAAATCACAAGAAGATAGACAGCTTTTAATAAATTCTTGACTCGTGCTTAAAGTTAAAAAAAATCTCAAGAAGTTAAAAAAAGGAAAACATTCAGGCAAATGGCATGTATTTATTCACATATTTAAATTTCATAAATTGAGATTAAGATTAAGATTAAGAAAGCAAATATTCAAATGTACAGAAATCCTAAGAGTGAGTCTCTAGGCAGTATCAATGCCAAATGAACAAGGTAATTTCAGTATGGTTCCTTGAAAATATAAAACAAGTTCATACTTTTGGTTCAAAATAGTCCACAAGGCGCCTGGGTGGCTCAGTTGGTTGAGCATCAAACTCGTGATTTCAGCTCAGGTCACGATCTTCCCCCAATTCAGTGGGAAGCCTGACGGAGGATTTCTCACCCTCTCCCTCTGCCTTTCCTCCTGCTCGTGCTCTCCCTCTCTCCCCTGTCCTCTAAAATAAATGAGTGAATCTTTAAAAAAAAAAAAAAAGTCCACTTTTTTTTTTTCTTGTTTTAAGTAATCTCTACTTGAACTCACAACCCCAAGATTAAGAGTTGCAGGCCTTCCCAATTAAGCCAGACAGGTGCCCTAATTGTCCACATCTTTGATAAGTAATTTGAGAACTGCTGGGAAAAACAGGGGCTTGTAGTTAAAATATAAAACCTGCTCTGGTATAACAACCATTTCTTAAATCTTAATGCCAGGAAAAGAAAAATGCTAGCATTATCAAGTTAGAGTCAGACTACAAAACACTGTAACATACTTTTCTCAAATCATAAAATTCAAGCTAATACGAAATCAAACTTTAGTATCATAAAAAGACATTTCATGCCCTCAGAGCAAATGATTAAATTCAAGTCAAAACTTACTTTCAAATTCTTTACTACTGTCATAAATTTATGCAAACTCCCCTACACTCACCTTTAATTGGTCAGAAGAGCAAAGTCTGCAACTATTTCTGTCAGGAACTTGGGAAAAATGTCATGTCTAAATAACCCATCAATACCCCCAAAATATTCATAGTCAGTTAGACACTAGGCCATAGGGGTTAAAACAGAAGAAAGGAGGGAAAAACAGAAAAGAACGGAACATAGAAAAGAAAAATGCAGTTCCTTATTTGCTCAATTCTATTTACTTAAAAAATCTTAGATTAATACTGTTAAAAAACCATTTCAGTTGATCTCAAGCGAATGTTAAAAAGAAAACCACAGGCCCAGGGTGGCATCACTCAGGCTGGGTCCCCAAGCCAGGGCTTTATATATAGATTTACGTGCAGTTTCAATCTCCTCCAGAAATGTAGTCTTAACTGGTCAAGAATTTTCTAATGGGTGCTGCTGAGTCTGCCAGCAGGGCCCCCTCCATCCCCAAAGGAAGACGAGATACTCTGCTACGATGAGACCCTTTGTTCTTCTCTCTAAGGAACAATCCTTTCCTTTTGCTAATAACTTTCCTGCCCCAGCCTCCTTCTTATAAAAACCTTCCATTTTGTACACCTCCTCAGGGCTCCCTTTACTCTCTAGATGGGATGCTGCCTGATGCAGGGCCTGTTTAATAAAGCCAATTAAATCTTCAAATCTACTCAGCTGAATTTTGATTTTTAACACAAGACAAACCCATAACAGCTTCTACAATTTGGCATCAGTTTCTCCCACATTCCTGATATAATACAATTGTTGAAGCATCACATCTTTGATAATTTTTCCCACTTCATCTCTATCAATATATTGAAATAAGCACTGTTGACTCCAAATCCTTGAGAACTGATATATGAGAAAACACCAAAAGACCTGGGCCCAGTTCCAACTTACTATCTTCAATTTCTACCCCTAAGTCTTGGTATCCTCACTTGTTAAATTAACAACAGTTAAGACAACAAAATCGACTATTTCACAAAGCTGACTTCATTTAAGGATAAGTGACAATATAAATGGGACATCTGAATGACTAATGTCCTACCAAAATGTAAGCTATTCAAAAATATAAACTCAAAATAATTTTAATCTCCTTAAAAGACTCTTACTGAAAAGAATTTAGTAAGTATAATGTATTTTGAAAGCCCCAACTACCTCTAAACAAAGACATTCAATATAAACACCTTATTATGGGGGCACCTGGCTGGCTCAGTTGGTTAAGCGACTGCCTTCGGCTCAGGTCATGATCCCGGAGACCCGGGATCAAGCCCCACATCGGGCTTCCTGCTTCGGTGGGAAGCCTGCTTCTCCCTCTCTCAGTCCCCCTGCTTGTGTTCCCTCTCTGGCTGTGTTTCTCTCTGTCAAATAAATAAATAAAATCTTTAAAAAAAAAAAAAATAAACACCTTATTATGTTAAAGATAGAGACCTAAGGTAAGGTTTTAAAAGAGAATCTCTTCGTTAAAAAAGAAAAAGAGAGAAAGAGAGAGAATCTCTTCAGGTAGCACAATAAAAAAATATTTAAAGGGTTAAGACTACATGTAGGGCCTATTTAATTCTTCTTTCAATAACTCACCAAGGAAACAAAGTTTCTTATGCAGTTTAAGTAAAGGTGGTATTAATATTTTGTGAGTTAAATTATATTACAGTTTAATATTAGAAAATTATTTTCTCCTTAAAAATAAGTTACTACATTTTATTATAATACAGGCAACACTTCCCCGATGAGAATATATTTTTACTTTACAATGGAAGTCAGGATTCAATTTATATACCTTTGATTTCCAAGAGCCTTTCTTATCTATAAAATAAGTCAATATGAAGCTTTTTATTTTTGAAGGACTTCTTGTTGCATCTGGTCAACATCAATTTTTGATTTAGGAAATTAAATCTAGCTCCCAAATTATCAATAAGGTTCTTTAAAAATTAATACTTGTTCACTAATGTGGGGAACAAAGGCAAAAAAAATTTATATGTATAATATACATATATAAAATATAAATATATAAATACATATAAAATTCATGTGTGTATATATATAATATATATATGTATATATAAAATATATTTTATATATATATAAAACCTCCTTACAACCTATAGTCTGTTGACAAGTGCTTAAGACAGGCAGGGTGAACTTCCTCCAGGAACTCAGTTGCCTCAAGGTTAATACTTTGCTAAGGGCAAAAGGCAACCTTAGCTTAACATTAGCCCAACCACCATGATCCTTTATTTCTCCTCTAACACATAAAAATTTCTTTGGAATTTCCCTTATCTCTACCACCCCCCCACCCCAAGATACATGTTAGCAATCGTCCTCCAAGCATATGGCCCACTGATCTGTATCTGAAAGGTCTCATGACTAGTTTTTTTTTTTGTTTTAAACTTTATTTTTTTATTTTTTATTTTTTTTTTAAGATTTTATTTATTTGACAGAGAGAAACATAGCCAAAGAGGGAACACAAGCAGTGGAAGTGAAAGAGGGATAAGCAGGCTTCCCGCCGAGCAGGGAGCCTGATGTGGGACTCGATCCCAGGTCTCCGGGATCATAACCTGAGCCGAAGGCAGTTGCTTAACCAACTGAGCCACCCAGGTGCCCCTCATGACTAGTTTTACTACACAGTAGTGAATGACTTTTCCTAACAACAGCGAGCTCCACAAGATCCTAAAAACCTTGCTTCCAAATTCTTTAGAGACTTCTGCTATCCCTAACCCTCTCCCAACTTCAAAGTATGTACTCAGCCTTTCCTCACGACCCCAGTGCAGCTCTTTTTGCTCATGGGTCCTGTCCTCGTGCTTTAATAAAACCATTTTTGCTCTGAAGATACCTCAAGAATTTTGTTCACTCCGAGCCCCAACAGTTTCACGTCATTTACCACACTCTCCTGGTGCTTGAGGATCAAATAATATAACATATGTAAAAGTATACAAGGCAAGACCTTAACCATAAAATTCTGCACCATTGTGGATCTAGCAATAGATTAAAATAACCAGAGCACTCAAACCTTAACTGTAACTAGTTGTACATCACATCTTTCAACATAATATTAACTGCTGAAAGCTCATTTCTTTTATCCTAATAAACACAAATATTTATCTGTTCAACTCTATCAAGAAATGCTCATTATTGCCAATTCTCTTACATTGTCTTGAAATTAAAAAGGTTTTAAGACTTAAAAGACTAGTGATTAAAAAAAAAAAAAGACTGGTGATACTTCCGGTATATCACTACTTAACAAACTTAATATAAGTTGGTATGAATTAATTTCATTGATAGTGTTTCTATTTTAGATTTTGGTATCATTCCAAAATTACAACGTATGGCTTATACTATGCAAGAACCAGAGCCCAGTATCTACTGAAACCTCAGTGTATGGTCTAGATCCCTAGTATTTGAGGCAGTATTTATTTGCAGTACCTGTCTTCTTCCTTTTACCTCAATATCATTGACAAGTTTTACACTTTGCTTTCTAGTCCTGGTTTTCCTCCCTTGGGAATTATTACTGACTTTTATTTTACTGCTAAACTACCCTGAGAAGTAAGGAAGTAATTATGATTTCTGTAAGCATTTGGGGAGATATTCAGAGTGCAAATTTCTTCACATACATATTAAATATCTGTTTTATTTTTAGCTACGGTCATTGTGTAAGTGGCATTTCATATTGTATTGGGATGGCCATTATACTGCTAATCATTGTTTTTAAATTGTTTAAAAATCCTCAAAGGACTCACTGTCACATAAAACCTAGCTAGCATTTTTACCTTTCCACAATCATTTGTACAATTCAGAGCAGCATAAAGATTTAGACATAAGGTGATGAAATCAGAATATAAACCACAGTGGAACGTCAACTCTCAATAAGTGTTAAAGGAATAAATGTAGGTTTGAAAGATATTTTCATTGAGAGAAAACTGGAGCTTAATTGGTTGCTCTTTTTCATGGACAGTTCAATTTGGTGATGGTTCTTTTCCTCACCCGAATTCGCATTTGCCTCCATAGTACCACTAAAGTATGGAAGCTCTGTATTTTTTCATAGAACAATATTGGGGAAATAAGTAGTTGCATCCATGCATTACTGTAATGGGATAAAACTCCCATCTCTGAAATGGCATAAAAATTAGGAAAACAATAAGTTTTAGAAATATTTTGTTTTTGCTTGATGATGAGTAAACAGGATTAGTTATATTATTCTCTATACTCTATATAACTGAAATATTTCGTAGTTTTCTCTACTTTGCTAGTACCTGGGGGCTATGAGACTTCTGTGCCTGTTCTAGATAACTGCTCCTCAAAAATATTGTCCACAAATCTGCAGCATCAGCATCAGATAAACATGTTAGAAATGCAGATCTTAGGTCCCACCGTACACTTATCTAATCACAATCTGCATTTTAACAAGACTGCTAGGAAATTCATATGCACATTCAAGTTTGAGAAGCATCACTATAGTTCACCCAGGTAAGCCTCAAGGTGGATTGTGTTAGATGGTTAGATGCAGCACTCTCAGACCTTTCTCGCTCAGCCAGACCCCAGCATAAGCATCTAGGGCTTGTGAGGAGGCAACATGACAAACTAGAAAAAATACAACACTGACAATCTTTAAAGTGAGGCTGTAGTCTCATTTCTAGTTATATGACCCTGAATCTTATTTGTAAAATGAATGAGTTACACAACATACATTGTAAGGTCCTTCTAACTCTAGAAGTCTATACATTTATAAATATAAATATCAACAGATACTTAAGGAAATGGCTTAACTATATGTTATATCTCAAGGAAGTGGGCCTACTTTTAATGCTACAGGGTCTTGTCCATCAATTCCTGCATATTTACTGAGGTATGAAAATCAACCTCTATCTTTCGTTTTCACACTTGGTTTCTGGAAGATACATAGTGGTGAATAACTTAGGAAGTGGGCGGCTGCTATTAATAATTTCCCTCACTGCTTCCTTTGTTCTTAAATACTGATAAAACACAGGTAATAGACAGGATTCAGGAAAAAGTAAAATCAGATTCTGTGTTTTGTATAAGAGCAAGAGACTGTTATTGCTCTTGAGAAAAACATGGCTAAAACATTTAGAGGTAAAGGATTATAATGCCTGACACTGTCAAATGGATCAAGAAATAATAAAGTGTGTGTGTGTGAGTGTCTGCGTGCACGCACGTGCATACCCATGGAGGGGTAAAGCAAATGTGGTAAAATATTAATAACCGATGAGTCTAGGTGAAGCGCATAAGACTATACATTATACTCTTTCTGTAATTTTTTGTAGGTTTGAAATTTTTTCGAAATAAGCTTGAGAAAAAAAGTAACATGAGTATATTATTTCCTAACCCCAAAATACCCTGTTGTAGTCTCCCTTTTCTTAAAGTAAAATATAGATTTATTTTTCTGTAACCTTTAAAATGCAAGAGGAAAGTTAGAAGGGAAAAAATAGTTATCTAGAAGATTATAAAGAAGTATTAAGTGTAATTTACACTACCATGTTGCTTCTTTATTTTGTCTTTTGGTTACAGACTTGCTAATTTTCTTCCTAGCTAAAGACAAAATAAAAGGGGCGTCTGTCTGTTGGTGAGAAGTTGCCGCCTATCTTCCTTATATTAACAAAGTAAACAAGTTTAAGCCAAAAGTGGGCCTTGTATAATTTTCAGTTTTGCTCTAGCTTTAGCTAATAATGAATAAAAACATAGTTATCACTCACAAATATAAATAACTACAGGCCTTTTTTTTAATTCCCCTGCAAGGAGAGGGATACAACAGCTGCTATATTTTTCACTCTCTACCCTCCCATATGCTGTGTAATTGTAATAGACTTATACCATGATAAGACAAAACATCAAAAGAGAAAAAGCAAAGCAGTTGGTTTTGTTTCAAAATTCCTTTTCTATTTACTGTAAGTTACTTAACTGAATTAAAATAAATAAATAAATAAATATACTGCCTGCATTTCTAACCTAACTGTCCTACTTAACTAAATCTCAATCCAAAATTCCAGTAATAGACTCAGGTACTAACTGACTACTACTGTTTCTTCAGTTCTCTAGACTTTCCCCAACAGGAATACCATAAGAACAATAAATCCATTTTCAAATAATCAGAGATTTAAAAACATTCTGTAAGTTTTGTCTTTAACACTCTGGCCTCATACAAATAATACAGATTTTGATAACCTTTCCTCCTTTTATCTACCTTTCCAAAAGGGGATTTAATTTGCTTAATTTTTTAAAAATATCTTTAACAAAGACATTCTACGGTGTAATTTCAGATAATGAACACATTACTTAAAATTAATACAAGAGAATAGTAGTCATTAAAGGTCTTAGAGCAGTAGAAAGGGTAAGATCAAATAAGAGTTGAGATAATTTTCATATATGATTCAAAACTGAAAATACTCAACCCAGAATGGTCTTCATCCCACATCCTCTGACTCCAGCTGATCTCTCCATCTGTTTAGGGATCACATGGGAACCAATCTCTTAGCAAACAATCCTAGTCACAACTTTATACAGTATGAGAGACTGACTGAGCCTTATCTATATAGAGAGATATATATACTCGATCAGTACCATCCTCTTCACTTTCTAAGCTTGCACAGGGTCCAATTTTTCAAATTATTTATCCTTGGTTAGTTCCACAAAGAATTTGAGGCAACTACAACACAAACATTTATGATAAAATGGTCGTTAATTAAAAAAATTTTGAAATCAAAATTTAAAAAAACTAGGACCAAAGAAACAAAAATACTAACTGGGGGAATAGAGTATGTGGACCATTAAAACTTCATGACTGCTAAACTCAGTTCCATATTTGGCTCTAAACTTCTGTGGCAGCCAGAATAATGCCCCTTCCAAATGTCCATGCCCTAATCTCTCAAATCTGTGGGCATGTATATGGCAAGGGGAAATTAAGGTTGTAGATGGAATTTAGGTTGCCAAAAAAATGGAATCTAAAATAGGGAGATTATCTGGATAAATCCAGTATTATCACAGGGGCCCTCACAGAGTTACAGCAAGAGTGTGGCTATGTAGAACAAGGCAGTTGTGAGAAAGACTGAGGAAGCTTCTACCCAACGTAGCTAGAGGAAGGAGGCCAAGGCAAGTGTGTAGTTTCTGGAAGCTGGAAAAGCAGATTCTCCCTTGGAGCCTCCAGAAAGGAACACTGCCTTGGTGACATATCGATTTTAGCTCAGTGAGACCTGTATTTGACTTCTAACCTACTAAACTGTGAGATAAAAAAAATTTTAGGTTGTTTTAAGCCACAAAGTTTGTGGTTATTTGTTAGAGCAACAAGAGAAAACTATTACAGGGGCATATGGGTGGCTCAGTTGTTAAGCATCTGCTTTCAGCTGAGGTCATGATCCCAGAGTCCTAGGATCCAGCCCGTGTCAGGCTCCCTGCTCAGCGGGAGGCCTGCTTCTCCCTCTTCCACTCCCTCTGCTTGTGTTTCCTCTCTAACTGTGTTTCTCTCTGTCAAATACATAAATAAAAACTGAAGGAAGGAAGGAAGGAAGGAAGGAAACTTACAGCCTCCCATCTCTCAAGACAAAAAGACTAATTCTCATTAATATAAGGGAGGAGACATAACAATATGTCAGGCAATTTTCTAACACAAAGTTCTAAAAACATTTCCAATGCAGTGCTTTACTTAGAGGCTCTGAGTAAGAACGGTGGACACAGGGTTCTCCATAATATTCTGGATATTCCACAAAAATTTCACATTATTTTTTCTTACATTATTCTTTGATAAAAGATGAGAATATATTTATCATTTTAAAATACAACTGAGTAATGTCAATCTTTGAGGGACTAAAATAATATAAACCAAGTTTGGATTTTTTTAGCACAGCCAGCCTGATTTGAAAAGATTATAACTTGGAAAAAAAAAAGAGAAAAGATTCTAACTTGGAACAGCATAAATATTATAGGTAGTTAAGTGTTACAATACATATAATAGAGTTCATTCAGAATTAAAAACTATTAGTAGATTGATATGGGATAAATCTCAAGATTTAAAAATTATAGAAGGATAAGCAAATTATAGTACTGTGCAAGGAAAGTTAAAAGAAACATACATGTATTATTTTACTTTTCATATAAATTAATACGCATATATATGTATATATGTTCAACATAAATATTAAAATATATGGGAAGGATCATTTTTAATGGCAATTATCTCTGGAGAGAAAGGATTTTGGGATTGGGGATGGGAACAAAAGCAGCTTTAACTTTATTATATTGTGTATCGCTTATTTTCTTTCCACTTTTTTTTTTTTTTAGGTTATGTGCTGCCAAAGCAAGCACAATATATTGTTTATTTTCTTAGTAAAAAAAGTTAGTAAAAAAGTTCTGATACATGGCACACCTGGGTGGCTCAGCTGGTTAAGCCTCTGCCTTCAGCTCAGGTCATGATCCCAGGGTCCTGGGATCAAACCCCGCATCAGGCCCCTGGTTCAGCAGGAAATCTGCTCCTCCCTCTCCCCCTCTCCCTGCTTATGTTCTCTCTCTGTGTGTGTCAAATAAATAAATAAATACAATCTTAAAAAAAGTATCTGATACAAATATGACAAAATGTGAATATTTAAATTAAGGGTATAATTCTCTGTAATTTTGTTAACAAAACTTCCAAATCAAAAAGAAAAAAATAAAGGACTATTCTTTTAACAGTCTTCGACGATTTCTCCTGTTAGGCTTTTTATGGGTGCTGGAAAGAACACTGAAGATTTTATGTTCTAATAAAGGCCTGGACTTTAAATGAATGGAACCATATAGCATTTATTAATTTGAGTATCCATTATATAAGCCCATTGTACGAATATTCCAAAATGGACATTTGGGCTATATCCAGATTTGGCTAAAAATGCTGTGGTAAACATTCTTCTTCTTCTTCTTTTTTTAAGAGAGGGAGAGAGAAAAGTGGGTAGGGGAAAAGGGAGAAGAAGAGAGAGAATCATAACCAGACTCAGTACTGAGTACAGAGCACCACATGGGGCTTGATCTCACAACCCCGAGATTGTGACCTGAGCCGAAATCAAGAGTCAGACACTCAACCAACTGAACCACCCAGGCGCCCCTATATGCTTTTGGTACAGTTAGGTATGCACATCCTTTGGGTATAACTAGGACTAGAACGCTGGGTCATAGGACATGTGTATGTTCAGCTTTAACAGACATTACCAGTTTTTAAAGGGGGTGGGTGCCAGCTTAAACATCTATTAACGTATAAGAGTCCCAGGTATTCCACATTCTCAGTATTGTCAGTTTTGTTAAATTTTGGCCATTCTGGTAGATGTGCAGGTTATCTCTTTGAAGTTTTATCCCTTGATGATTAATGATGTTGAGATCCTCTTCACATATTTACTGACCATTTAGATATCCTCTTGTGAGTATCCATTCAAGTCTCTTGCTCACCTTTTTGTCTGTCTTTTTTTCTCAATGCTTATTAAATTTCTTAATATAGTTGGGATATGAGCCTTCATCAGCTAGATGTATTGCTAGTATCTTTTTTCACCCTGCACCTTGCTGCTTCTCTCTCTTAAAGGTATTTGGGTGAACAAAAACAATTTTTTTTTAAAGATTTTATTTATTTATTTGACAGAGACAGAGACCACAAGTAGGCAGGGAGAGAGGAGAAAGCAGGCTCCCCACTGAGCAGAGAGCACGATGCGGGCCTTGATCCCAGGACCCTGAGATCATGACTGAGCCGAAGGCAGAGGCTTTAACCCACTGAGCCACCCAGGCGCCCATAATTTTAATGTAGTCAATTAGCAATCTTTTCCTTTATGACAAGCACTGTTTGCATCGAGTTTAAGAAATCTCCTACTCCAAGGTCATGAAGATATTCTCCTGTGTTTTCTTTAATAAGTTTTAATGCTTTACCTTTCCCATTTATGACTACATTTTACCTAAAAGTTTGCTTGGGCGGGGGGCAGGGGGCGAGTCTGATATGAGTTGAGGCCAAGATAAATTTATTTTAATTTTTTTCATATGGTACCAAATTGATCCACCATCATGTATTTGAAAGATCACCCTTTCTCCACTGAATTGAGATGAGCATTTTTTCTAAGTCAGGTGCAAAGGTCTCTTCCTGTACTTTCTACTTTGCTCCATTTGTCTATGTATGTTCCCTTGCACCAGTTCTCCACTATCTTAATTACTGCAGCATTACATAGTACGCAAACATTTATAGTTTTATACTGCATATAAAACTTTATATATATTTATACAGCCTTAATACCAAATAGTGCAAATGTTTCAGTTTTGTTTTTCTTCAAGGTCATCTTGACTATGCTTAGCCCTCTGCATTTCCTTATATATTTTGGAATCAGTTTGTTAATCCTCCCCGCAAAGTTTTTCCTGGTGTTACATTGAATATATAGATCAATTAGGGAAGAACTGATAATTAAACAATGTTGAGTCCTGCAATATTTAAACACAGTATATTCCTCCATTCACTAGGGTCATCTTTGTGATTTCTCGTTAGAGGTTTGGCACATCTTTCACTTATTACTAGATATTTTTATGTTACTTGAAGTTACAGTAAAGAGTACTTTTCAAATTTCATTTTCTAACTGTTAGCATATAGAGACACAACTACCTTTTTTAGAGACTGTACTGAAGTATAATATGCATCAGAAAAGAATATCCTAAGTATTAAACTTTGGTGAATTTTTACAAACTGATCACCACAAGCATACAACCAATTTTTGCACACTGACTTCATTTCTAGCAACCTTGCAATGTTCACATATTTTAATATTTTATCTGTGGGCTATTTTGGATTTTGATGTAAACAATCACATCACCTGCAAATAAAATGGTTTTGATTCTTCCTATCCAGAACTAAGACTTTTTAAGGGAATTCCCATCTATTACTAGTTTGCTGAAAGAATTGTTTTTAGTTTTTATTTTTTTTATTTTTTTAAAGATTTTATTTATTTATTTGACAGAGAGAAACACAGCCAGAGAGGGAACACAAGCAGGGGGAGTGAGAGAGGGAGAAGCAGGCTTCCTGCCGAGCAGAGAGCCCGATGTGGGGCTCAATCCCAGGTCTCCGGGATCATGAACTGAGCCGAAGGCAGTTGCTTAACCAACTGAGCCACCCAGGTGCCCCTCTTTTTTTTTTTTTTTTTAAGATTTAATTTACTTATTTGACAGAGAGAAACATAGCCAGAGAGGGAACTGAAGCAGAGGGACTGAGAGAGGGAGAAGTAGGCTTCCCGCCAGGCAGGGAGCCTGATGTGGGGCTCGATCCCCAGACTCCAGGATCATGACCTGAGCTGAAGGCAGACACTTAACGACTGAGCCACCCAAGTGCCCCTGTTTTTAGTTTTTCATTTGTGGTTGTTTGTTTGTTTGGTTTTTTTTTTGGTGGTTGTTGTTTGGTTTTTGGAGAATATTTATACCTATCTTTAAGAAGAAGATGGCCTATGGTTTCCCTTTCTTATAATGTCCTTGTTGGCTACAAAACAAGTTATAAAGTGTGTCCACTTTTTATAACTTCTGGAAAAGTTTAAGACAGCTATTATTTCTTCCTTAAATGTTTTAAAGAATTGATCATTGGCACAGTATCTGGGCCTGGAGTTTTCTATGTGGGAAGGCTTTAATTATAAATTAGATTTCCTTTTTTTTTTTTTAAGAGTTTATTTATTTGGGAGACAGAGACAGAGATAGTAAGAGAAGAGCATAGGCAGGGGGGACAGGGTGGAGAGGGAGAAGCGCACTCCGCACTAAGCAGGGAGCATGATGTGGGACTCAATCACAGGACCTTAGGATCATGACCTGAGCAGAAGGCACATGCTTAACTGACTGAGCCACATAGGTGCCCCTAAATTAGGGTTTTTTAATAAAGATTTTATTTATTTATTTGACAGATCACAAATAGGCAGAGAGGCAGGCAGAGAAAGAGGGGGAAGTATGCTCCCCGCTGAGCAGAGAGCCTGATGTGGGACTCGATCCCAAGACCCTGAGATCATGACCGGAGGTGAAGGCAGAGGCTTAACCCTCTGAGCCACCTAGAAGCCTCAGATTTCTTTTATAGATATGAGACCAACCAGATTTTGTATTTCCTTGAGGATGGATTTCACTGGGTTTTTTGGAGGGGGGAGGTTGCTTTTTTTTAAAAAAAAATAACAGCAGTATTGATATATAATTCATATAGCATACAATTTGCCTATTTAAAACATACAATTCAGTGGTTTTTAATATATACATAGAGTTGGGCAATAACCATCACCACAATCAGTTTTAGAACATTTTCACTATCCCCAAAACTTTGTACTTAAGTCATTTCCTGTTCCTCCTGACCTCCAACCCCTGACAATCACAAATTGACTTTCTGTCCCTATGAATTTGCCTACTGTAGACATTTCATATAACTGACATCATAGAATATATGATATTTTGTTACCAGCTTCTTTCACTTAACATAATGTGTTTAGGGTTTATCTATGTTTTAGCCTGTATCAGTACTCCATTGCCAAATGATATTTCATTGTATGGATATATATTTGGTTTATCCATTCATCTGTCTGATGTCAGATCAGACATCTGAGTTTCCACTTTTTGGTTGTTATGAATAATGTTAATATGAACATTTGTGGACATGTTTTCATTTCCCCAGTTACCTAGGAGTAAAATTGTGAGATCATATGGGAACTCTATATTTGACATTTTGAGGAACTGCCAAACTGTTTTATAAAGTGACTGTACCATTTTACATCCCTATCAGCAATGTATAAGGGTTCCAATTTCTCTATATCCTCACCCATACTTATAACTTTCTTTATTATAGCCACCTGCGTGATGTTAAGAGGTATTTCACTGCAGCTTTGATTTCTATTTCTCTGATACCCAGTAATGTTGAGCATCTTTTTATGTGCTTACTGGCTATCACATCTTTGTTAGAGAAATGTCTAGTCAGATTCTTTAGCCATTTTAAAATTAGATTGTCTTATTATTGAGTTTAACAGTTTGTTAAATTACGTTATTCTAGGAATTTGTCCATTTCATGTGAAGTTTAAAAATTATTGGCATAAAATTATTCAGAATACCCTTCTATCTTTTCTTTCTTTTTAATGGCTGTAGGATCTGTAGTGATAGCCCTTTTTCTGTTCCTAATATTGGTGAATTGGTTCTACTTTTGTTCTTAATCTGTTAGTTTGAATAATTATTTCTTCTTTAATGTACTTCTCAAACACTGGAATATTTCCCAATGAAAATGTTATAATTTCCAGCTTAATTCCCCTATGGTTAATGAATATACTTTGTATGATTTCAATCTTTCAAAATTTATTAATTTATGGTGTAGCTTATGGTCGATTTTGGAACATGTTCTATGTACATTTGAAAATAGCCAAGTATCTACAGTTGTGGTGTTGCCAGAGGGTTTTAATACCAGCTGAGTTAAAGTTGACATTTTTTTGGCGACAATTAAGGGCTTACCTGATTCTTGCTTGACTGGAGAGCTATGTACTTCTGGAAAATCAAAACCTTCAAGAAACTGTTGTGAGGAACCTTACAAATAGAATATGCTACTACCCTAAACACTGTAGAGTTAAAGTCAAAGCAGAAAAGCACGCTTGTTTGGGTTTCCTTCTGGTGCAAAGGATCACTTTCATGGTAAGAACCCAACCATACATATTAATTCTTATTAAGACTAGAAACAAAGGTTGGGCTAGGTTGTCTTTACTCTCCAGAGTTATGTAACTAACTAGCTTTTAAACCAGTTTCCTAGAAAGAGTATATATTCTTTAAAAAGCTTATTAATTCATAATACATAAACACCAAATGAAACTTAAAATCAGCTGGCTACTTCACTTCATTTTACATGAAGGGAGCACTTCATTAGGAAAATACCAATTTTGTGTTTCATGAAGGCTTTAGGAACCAAATATTCTAGCTTAAAACAATTTTTTTAAACCCCTATGAACTTTTTTTACCCTTTGATTTTCATCATAGATCTTTGCTCCCTCTCTACTCTGTTTCCTGCAATATAGGAGCCCATTGCTTCTCCTAGACAGGAGTAATGACCACAAGGAAGTCAGAAAATTAAAAATGGGACAATGCTTTAGCGATAAAAAGCAAAAATCAATTTCAGTTGGCAGAATGGACAATGAATCTAGGAACAGAATTTGATGAACAAAGTTCAAGTGCTGGTCTCAGTACTGATTTGCTCTAAGGTAGATAACTGTGTGAAATCTAGTATCATGTCAGCATTTGAAAAAACAAAAAGGAAAGGGAATGTGTAGAGGATGTGGTAAGGAATCACCACTGACCAAAACACTGTGAAACTTCATTTATTATCTCATTAAAATTCCTAGCCAAATGGATGAATAAGAAATTCAAAAGGATTTATCTACTTGATCATTTGCCAGCAAAATATAAAGTAATTCCTTAATTATGCCTCTCTTTCAAAGCAAAGCTTGAGTAATTGTGACTAATAGTCACCTAACACCTGCCGTCCAGCTAACATAAGCATGAAGTCAAAAGTAAAACTGAGATACCAAAACTATTTCCTTCCAACAGTTAAGCTGGGCAGTTCATGAGTATAGCTTGTCTAATAGGAGGATAAGAAAAACTATTAATCAAATTAACAGCCTCATGATACATGGCACATAATATCTTATTCTTTATTGACAAAATTTTGTACAAATGTTAGCAAGCAATAGCATCAAAAACACAAGGTAAGGAAACCTGTTACATATATGCACAACACAGATAAAATATTATTTGAAGCACAAATGTAAATATATATCTTCTGAAAAATTCTCTTTGATAGAAGATGTCCACTTTAAGCACGATTATTACTTCCTGCTTTGTAACAGATATGTACTACTCAATTCAGAGAACAAATGACAAACACTTTTCTTATCTTCATACTTATCTTCAGGAGGGAAAATGTATTTATCTTTCAGGTGGGCAGAAAAAATATGTTTCCTTAAGTCAACAGTGCCATCTAATTGTGATATGTTTGTGTTAATGTTAAATTCCTTGAGTGCAATAATTACATTATAATTATATAAAAGAATCTTTTTATTTAAAAAAAGAATGTTTTTATTCATAGGAGACACATACTGAATTTTTCATGGATAAAGATAAAGAGTTAATGATTTCTCAAAAGGCTCAGTGGGAGAACAAAAGTATACATTGGCAAAATATGAACAATTATTGAATCAAGAGAAAGATGTCTATTGCAACCAGTCTTTCAAATTTTCTGTAGATCTGAAATTTTTCAACATAAGAGGTTAAAAAGTAAAGTATTTATTAAAAATCCCCAAATGCTAGGTTGATGGGATACTACAGGCCAGCAAGTGTTAAATACTTAGAATATTCTAAGTTCCTTGAATGAAAAAACTTTCCTCTTTAACCATATATTTATCTTGACTTTTAAAAAAATTTTTTTATATATTTATTTGCCACAGAGATAGAAAGAGAGAGACAGAGAGAGAGAGAGAGAGAGCGAGCGCACAAGCAGACGGAGCAGTAGGCAGAGAGAGAAGCGGGTTCGCTGCTGAGCAGGGAGCCCAATGTGGGGCTCAATCTCAGGACCCTGGGATCATGACCTGAGCCGAAGGCAGACACTTAACTGTATGAGCCACCCAGGCACCCCTTTCTTGGCATTTTTATACTTAATATGCTGGTGTCTAAACTTACTGGTGAGTATTTGCTATGTAAGGGTGAAAGAAACAGTGGGAAATAGATGTAGCCACAATTAAAGGACTACCAACTTGTGTCTTAATATTGTGTGTGTGTGTGCATGTGTGTGTGTGTATATATGTGTATGTGTGTGAGTTTCTTAGTCTTCCCTAAAACCCTTGCCTAAAAAAACAGATGCTTAATTTTGGGACACTCTGAGATCTTCAATATTCCTAACCTAGGTAGAAGAGAGAGGGAAAGTAAGACATTTCTTGGTTATAAAAGTCAAAGAGGTGCTGCAAGATTCATACTGGGTTATTTTGCTGGTCAAAACACTGCAATACCTAAGTGGGAGCCTAGTGATGGCAGATTGGTGGTGGTTCAGGGTTTTACTCCTCCCCCCATACCCTCCAACGGGAAGGTCTCAGTATTTCCCTCCCTGCTTCTGTATGAAACACAAAAATCTCTAATCCCTATCTTTTGTTAAATAAATATCAAAACAGGTATCAAATATATAAAAGAGACTTGTGTATATGCCTAATAAAAATGGTCTTCTTTCCTCCTTTCTTTCTCTACTGCCACTCTCTTCTTACCAAAATGTCGGACTTACTATGAAAGTTATCTCCCCAAAGCTTTTTCAGTTGAACTACATATGACCTGCAAGTTATAAGGCCTATCCTGGTTTACTCCAATTTGTCAAAATAATGAAAATTGATTTAAATCCCTCTCTGCTGTTGATTTCTAGAGATGCTGGTTAGGATCCAGACACTACTCTCCATGAGGTTCTCATTCCAAATTTTCAAATGTCATCTGATAAAAATACCTTATATCCTTTTCTTTTTCTTAAAGATTTATTAATTAATTTATTTATTGGATAGAGCACAAAACAATGTGTGGAGTGGGGGGAGAGGGAGAGGGAGAGAGAGAGTCTCAAGCAGACTTCTTACTGACCGCAGAGCCCAATGCGGGGCTCCATCTCACAACCCTGAGATCATAATGTCAGCTGAATTCAAGAGTCAGATGCTTAACAGGTTGAGACACCCAGGAGTCCCAAAAGACCTTGTATCTTTTTCTACCTTTCCCAGCAGAAGAAAAGTATTATAAAGGCGTGACAGAGTCAAAACTGGCATCCGTGTATACAATGAGGATTAAGAGTTAGAAGTTACTTTTATTTCTCATGTATAACTCTAAGTGCCATTATGTTTGTCATTGAACAGCATCATTAAGACAATGCTCTGCTATCTTTCTGTGGCTTGACATCACAAGCTTTTTGAGGATGGCCAGAATATCACATTCTCCCTCTTTGGATTCAACACTACTAAATAATTTACGAACTGATCTTCAGTAACAACTGCAATAAATAAAAGCTGGTAAATTCTACAATCAGGGTGTGTTAAAGGGGTTCAAGTTTCTAAAATGGACATAGTCACAGGAATCAAGGAGGCCAAAGGAAAACTTTAGTGGCTTCTAGGAACAGTATTTTGGTATTACTTTCATAGAGTAAGTAGGCACAACATTGTGAATATCATTATTACCACAACAAAGCAATCACGGTTTGCTCACTCTTAGCCTATCCTCTCCTACTAATCCTTCTACATCTGAAGCACATAAAATTCTGACAAGTCACAGAAGAGGACAATGACTGAGATTACCAAGAGGAACTTCTCATTCTAAATCACAATCCTATAATACAGCCACAACAGCTGCTCAATTATAAGCTGTTTTAAGTCTTTCAAGTTTTCCACTCCATTACTGTCCTATCATCTAATTCTTTTCCAAGAGGGAAGTTGAACACTGTCCATTTTGCCTATTTTCAGACAGCTATTTTCCATTTTACAAAATTCT
Organism: Spilogale gracilis; assembly: GCA_004023965.1. NCBI lineage: Eukaryota > Metazoa > Chordata > Mammalia > Carnivora > Mephitidae > Spilogale > Spilogale gracilis. Next base: position 166,887 of record PITA01002179.1, read on the forward strand.
AAAAGAATAAAGCAAGTCAAAATATTATCCACATTTAGAGACTTGAGTTACAACTTGATTGCATCTTATGAAAGTATTTAGTACATGCAAAGCATTCAATAAATGTTAATTCCCTTTGGGAAAGAATTTCAGAGCCCTCTGTAGCAACTAAATCCATTAAAAATCTCTACTATTCTCCCTCTATCACTTTATTAATACAAAATAATATACTTCCAACTTTTTCAATACTATTCCAATTAGACAGCAAACTCTCTGAAAAACGCAGTGTCATATACTTCTTTCAATATTCATATACAGTAACTACTTTATAATTGTAATGTTATAGACAGTAATAATTCTTTTTTTAAAGATTTTATTTATTTATTTGACAGAGAGAAACACAGCTAGAGAGGGAACACAAGCAGGGGAGTGAGAGAGGGAGAAGCAGGCTTCCTGCTGAGCAGGGTGCCCGATGTGGGGCTCGATTCCCAGTCTCCAGGATCATGACCTGGGCCGAAAGCAGTCGCTTAACCAACTGAGCCACCCAGGCGCCTTAGACAGTAATAATTCTAATATCGAAGGTGAGTGGCTACTGCAAGTGGCACCTAAAGAAGAGATTCACAGGCTTATGCAAAATACTATTAGGTTTCCTTATAAACTATTAGCAAGCCAGTGTACCTCAGGCTATCTTTACAGTAAAGTCAATAAAACCAAACAATACTGGCACTCGACAGGGAAAGGCAATGATGAGATGGAACAATCTAGGACTAAAAAGCCCTATTACTTATTGTGTAAATGGTGGCAGCTAGAAGGGCAAGGAACAAACACACCTGAGGATAGTATACCTCCAAAATAAAAACTTAGTCACCATGTAATGATGTAATGTATACACACAGGATATTTGCTTTGCAATTGAAATACAACAGAGTAAGCAAAGTTGAAAGAAGAGAACCAACAAAAGACTGTTTTTCTAGATCCTTCCGGGTTAAACTGATTTTAAAGTGTATGCTGGGAGAGGAGGGTGAAGAAAACCAGCTCCAATAAGTAACTGTAAATTCACAGAAATGAAAAGAAATTAAAAAAAATTGGCAGTAAGTTTGCTTTTTATTGATCAAACTGTTAAATGCAATTATTCAAATTACAACATTATGCTACCACTCCTCATCACACTTTATGGGTTTGCCTGGTTGCCCAGAAGATTTTCTTATAAGGAAGCTCAGTAACTTCACCAGGTTATATTTTGGTTTTGATCATTCTGAATTAGCTACTTAAAAGCACATACCAACTGGCAGGAAGGGAATATCTTTTGCTTACTGGAGTAGTAGAAAGCCAAAAAAGTTTCCTTTTACTTAAATGACTGCTAAAAGTTCCACCGTGCAACTGTTTTTTGCTCATCCTAACACATCCCTACATGTTCTTTCTAGAGTATATTAAAAATTTCATTAAATAATCTAAAGAAAAACATCTAAAATATAAGACTTGTTAACAAGTGCTGCACATATGACACACTGGTCCCTTAAAGACCCCTCTAGAGTTAAGAAAAAAATTAGGAAAAATACTATGAGAATGGAGTAATTTTTTGCCATGTTCAACTTTAAGGAGCATTTATGATTCCTCACTAGAAATGATGAAGAAAGAAGCACATTTATACTTCTGTCCATCCCTTTCCCCACCTGATTTGTTATTTGTATAATATTAAGGTTTATAAATTTATAATTTATTTTGAAATTATATATATTCCACGGAAGTATATAAATTCTGCAATGAAATGAATTTAAATTTCATATTATCACACTGTTTTTCCCATGGTTTATTTCTGAATTTTTTATTTTGACTCACCTCTTGATTACATCTATTTTATCATGATGTACTTTGCTTTAAAAGGTCTTGTGAGTATATATTTATTCAGCTTTTCCATGCTAGTGTACATCCATGCACAAGTTGTATTTATCCTTCAAAAATTTGGCTGGTTACGGTGTCTCGGTGGCTCAGTGGGTTAAAGCCTCTGCCTTTGGCTCAGGTCATGGTCTCAGGGTCCTGGGATCAAGGCCGCATGGAGCTCTCTGCTCAGCAAGGAGCCTGTTTCCTCCTCT
>PITA01002180.1:0-169159 GCA_004023965.1 Spilogale gracilis
TTTTTTTATTAATAATACTTTCTTCCCTCCCCATTTGATAATAATACCTCTAGACACAAATCTGACACATTCTGGTTCAGACAGTATTTTCACATATTTGATTCTCTCAACAACCCTGTGATTTGAGTTTCTTTCCATCACTGTTCTTTCACTGAAGAGGAAACCAGAACTAAAAAGAATATAATGGATTTCCAATATCAATCTACAATGAAGACATTGGAAACCTAAATATGTATGCATCAAAAAACAGAGCTCTGAACCATGTGAAGAAAAACTGATAGAATGGATAGGAGAAAGATATAAATACAATGTTATAGTTAAAGATTTCTATATCTATTTCTCAACAGTTGATAGAATAACTAGATATAAAATCAGTAATGTTACAGACGAACTCAATAATACCACCCCTGGACTACATCTAATCAGCATTTATAGTACACTCTCCTCAATAACAGCAGAATATACATTTCTTAAAGTTTACATGAAGCATTTACCAAAATAGGTCACATTCTGGATCATAAAATAAACTGTGCAAAATTAAAAGATATTGAAATTGCACAGTGTACTCTCTGATCACAATGGAATCAAACTAAAAACTCATAATAGATAACAGATACATCTCTAAATACTTAAAAAATTATACAACATACTTCTAAATACACGTGGCAAAGAAATGTCTTGCTCAAAGGTGATCAAAAGTACATTTAACTGCATGATAATGAGAATACAAAATATCAAAATTCATAAAACATAGCTAAAACAGGGCTAATAGGGAAATTTATAACACTACATACTTTTACCGGGAAAAAGAAAAATCTCAAACCAATAATCTGAGTTCCCACCTTAAGAAATTAGAAGAAAAACCAAAAGAAATCAGAAGGTAGGACATGATAAGAAAATAAATCAATTATCTTAAAAACAGAAAAATACAGGGCACCTGGGTGACTCTGTCAGTTGAGTGTCTGGCTAAGCTCAGGTCAGGATCTCAGGACTTGGGATTGAGCCTGGTGTTGGGCTCCCTTCTCAGCTGGGAGTCTGGCAGAGTCTCTCCCTCTGCCCCCCAACTCCGACTCGTGCTCACTCATTCTCTCTCTCAAATATAATTTTTTAAAAACCCAGAAAAATTCAGAACACAAAGGAAACTAAAAACTGGTAATTTTAAAAGATTGGTAAAATTGACAGACTTCCAGCAAAATTGAAAAATAAAAACACAAATTGCCAATTTCAGCAGTAATCTATGAATACCACTGCAGAGCATGTAGACATTATAGGGATATTAAGAAAATACTATTTTATAAAAGAGAAAGAGAATAAATAATTCACACATAAATATTTGACTACTTAGATCAAATGGATAAATTTCCTCAAATGCACAATCCAACACAAATCACCAATTATGAAAAAGAATATCTGAATAGCTTATAACTGCTAAAGACACAGAATTCATAATTTGAAAAAAATCCTTAAAATGAAAAAAAAATCCTTTGGCTAGTTTCAATGAAGAATTCTAACAAAACATTAAAGAAAAGTACCATTCATTCTACACAAACACTTGTAGAAAGTGGTAGAGGATAGGATACTTCTCACATCATTTTTTGAAGCTAGTACTACTCTGATACCTGATGAACACAGTTGGAAAAACAAAACTATAGACCAATACCTACAATGAATATAGATACAAAAATCCTTAATAAAAGATTAACTAATAGAATTCAGCAATATATAAAAATAATTTTATGTTATAACAAAGTAGGGTATATTCTAGGGATTCAAGACTGGCTTAATATTCCAAAAAACGATGTAATCTACCGTATTAACAGACCATGGCAAAACAATCACATAATCATATTAATTACTTCAGAGAAGTGTATTTGACAACATTCACTACTTATTCATGATAAAAACTCTCATAAAGGAATAGAGAACTTTCTCAACTTGATAGGGTTAATCTGCAAAAAAAATTCCTACAGTTAATATCATATCTAATGGTAAAAGACTAAGTGTTTCCCTTAAAATTGGGCACAAGTAAGGATGTGCAGTCTCACCATTATTTCTGGGTTTTTGTTTTGTTTTTTTGATTTTAATCTATCTGTCTCACTACTGTGACATCAGCATCAGGGAAAAACAATGCCTTTTCAATCAGTAATTCCTGGTTTGTTTGTTTGCTTGCTTTTAAGAATTTATTTACTCATTTATTTGACAGGGAGCGAGCAAGCAAGAAAGAGAGAGCGAGCATGCATGAGTAGGGTAGGGGGAGAGGCAGATGGAGGGGATAAGCAGACTCTTCATTGAGCAGAGAGCTCCTTGCAGGGCTCAATCCCAGGACTCGAAGATCATGACTGAGTTAAAGATGCTTAACCAACTGAGCCACCCAGGAGCCCCTCACTCAGTAATTCCCTGGGGAGTAAACACACTTGGCAGGAATGCAGAAATGGTGAGTTTCATAAGTTTTTGATTCAATTATCCAAATTTCATATATTTGGATCCTAGAGGTAAATAGCTTAGTAATGGTAAAATGAGAATCAAAATAACAGATTCAAAATTAGTTTTTGCTTGTTTGAAATAACTGGGAAGGTACTCATCACTCTGATCTCATACAGTATTTTGAGTCTTAGCCAGGGCAATACAGCAAGAAAAAGAAATAAGAGGCATGCAGGTCAGAATAGAAGAAATAAATGTGTCTCCATTTGTAGATGATGTAATAGTATAATCGTAATCTGTTGATATAATAGCAATATTGTATCCCATGAGGTACCAGGAATGAAAATAAGCACCACACCACTACCATGACTGTTTGGGTAGATGCACTGAAGTCTATAACTTGATGACTTTATTAGTCACTATATCAAGTCTGGATTTATTTTTGGAATTCTTATGACTTGAGAAAACTAAACCCCTTATTTTGTTAAGACACTATGCATATAATCTCTTAAAGATGAAGAACAATCTTTAAGTTGTAGTCTTTATATAATCAATTTCTCTACCTTTAAAATAAGCATAATGAACTGTAGCTCTCACAGGAAGTTAAGAAATTTGTATTGTAACCTATAAAGAATAGCCCTTTGGACTGAATCATGTTCCTCCTAATCCACCCCCCCCCACTGCCAATCCTTATATTTAAGCATTAACTCTCAATGCTACTATTTGGACACAGGGTCTCTAGAAACATGATTAAGATTAAATGTGGTCCAAAGCATGGAGTCCTGATATGATGGGAGTGATGTACTCATAAGAAGAGACACACCAGGGATGCCTGGGTGGCCCAGTCACTTAAGCATCTGACTTTTGGTTTTCCACTCAGTTCATGATCTTGGGGTTGTGAGATTGGGTCATGTATCAGCTCCCCACTGACCAGTCTGCTTGAAATTCTCCTTCCTTTCCCTCTGACCCTCCCACTCTCTCTCTCTCTCTCCAAAATAAATAAGTAAATCTTTTAAAAGAGAGAGAGACCAGAGAGTGTGCACGCTCTCTCTCTCTCACTGACACTCTTTCTCTCTCCACACACAAACATAAAAGAAATCTTGCAAGAAGATGACAATCTACAAGCTGGGAAGACAGACTTTACCAGAAACTGGCCCTAAGGGCACCTTGGTCTTGGATTCCAGCTTCTGCAGTGATGAGAAAATAAATGGTTGTTGAAATCTCCCTGTCTGTGGTCTTTGGTTGTGATCACCTGAATGGATTGATGTAAATGGCATCACAGAAGCCATAGAAATACGTATTATTTTTTTTTAAATACGTATTTTTAAGAACCAAAATGTGAACAACAGAAGTACAGAAATAAAGCAAATGGGTAGAAATGGCATTTAAAAATCGGGTGTACTGAGAATAAAACAAAAAGGTAAATATGACGACATGAGTTGTTTTTATATATTCACTAAGATTTCACAAGTGAAGCTATGTCCACATATTTCACCATGTGTCATGAGAATGAGTCACCAAAGTATATTGGTAGTTCCTTTACCATACTAATAGATATTGAGTAACAGTACAGCTACAGTGTTGTGTTTTTCACAGACATCCTATGAATTTGTTCCAGGTGGTGAATGGTGTCTAGGTGGAGTAGAAGACAACTGACCATATACCCAAAACTTCAGTAAATAAGCAAATAAGTTAACAAGATTTCCTAAATAAGGAATAAGAGATTAACTTGACAATGTAGTAAAAGCTTCAGAGGAATTTTATTTTTAATGTAATGATAAAGGAACAAAGGTTCAAAACTGGAAATGGAGAAAAGTAAGTACTCCTAGCTCTTCTGTACAAATTTGTGGTACTGGGCAGTTATAAGAATAAGCAAGTTGAGGGGCACCTGGGTGGCTCTGTCGTTAAGCGTCTGCCTTTGGCTCAGGTCATGATCCCAGGGTACTGGGATTGAGTCCCGCACTGGGCTCTTTACTCAGCGGGAAGCCTGTGTCTACCCTCTCCTACTCTCACTGCTTGCATTCCCTCTCTCACTGTCTCCCTCTCTGTGTGTCAAATAAATAAATAAAATCTTTAAATTTAAAAAAAAGAAAGAAAGAAAAGAATAAGCAAGATGAGGAGCCAAAGAGAAATAAGCAGTAAGTTAAACAAGTTCCTAAAAGATAGCGGTGAACAGAAGACATGCAGAGAAGGGATCTAAGGCATCTCTATCTTGGAAATACATAAAATGCCTCCATTCTTACTGTAGAGCACTGACCATCATTGTGCTTGCTCCTGAATATATACTATTCACATGTAGGCAAACTCATGAATGCATGTTCCAAGTTCATTCCTATTCCTGAGCAGAGAGCTTGAAAACCACTGAAACACACTACAATGCCAGAAATGAAGTTTCTATTACGACTGTCTACATTAGCCTGTAGAACAAGCTTAATGAGACATTTTTCATTTCCCCTCCCTTTCTACCCCATTAGATTCCTTCCCTGGAGGAAACTATATTACTGTAGCTATATTCAATCTTCCAAGACCACAGAGCTGTTTATGGAGAGAGCTTAAAATGTACAAAGGCCTTACTATAATTTAATGAAAAAAGAAGCATCATCAATAACCTCAGACTTAAATGATGGGGAAACCCTGGAACTGGAGTTCCTGAATTTAGTTTTCCCAGACCCTGGGAAAAGTATGGGCCAACACCACCAATCAACAAAGTCTCCGTTATCCTAAGTGACAAGTGATACAGAAAACCTGAATGTCAACTTTGCAAAAAAAACTCGAGCAAACAGAAAAGAAAGTAAGCTACAATGCTATTTTCCATTAGCTCAGTGTGAAATAAAGCTAAAATTAAAATAAATTTACCACCATGAAAACATGTCCATGTGCAAAAGCAATGGAAATTCTATGCATAGCAATAGCAAGGTATGAGCACATTAAAAACATGATTTAAAGTCGTTTATATTTTCCTGCATTCACACCACACAATAAGAGTGAAGAAATAAAAAAATAAATAAATAAAAATAAAATTAAAAAGAGTTAAGAAATAAGACCTACCACGTAGGAAGGAGAGTGGATTAGAATGTGAGGTATAACTGACTTCAGACACTGGAATTAGATAGATTACTGTTTTATATGAGGCATACAAGGGTGATAAATAGAAATTGAGAGTCGGCAATCATGCCATATATCCATAGGACCTTAGATATTCTACTTTTGTTCTCATGTAACCTAGCCATTTTACCTACCAGGATATGCCAGTAATCTCAGTGCTTCTGCCCATTTAATATTGGGTCATACTGAATCTCTTGATATAATATGAAACATTTAAACTGCAAAATTCAGTACTGTAATATTTTATCGAGAGAAGTTTTATTTGGAGCTGCTTTTGATAATGAGAGAGGAAACAGAACAGATTTTGTAGAAAAAAGATGGTTTTGTAATCAACACAAGTACTGGAAGGATTTTTATCATAAAAAGCTGCAGAGGGCTATAAAAAAGTTCTACTTGGGGCGCCTGCGTGGCTCAGCTGGGTAAGCGACTGCCTTCGGCTCAGGTCATGATCCCAGGATCCCAGGATGCCAGGATCGAGCCCTGCATTAGGCTCCCTGCTCAGCAGGAAGCCTGCTTCTCCCTCTCTCACTCCCCCTATTTGTGTTCCCTCTCGAGCTGTGTTTCTCTCTGTCAAATAAATAAAATCTTTAAAAAAAAAGTTCTCCTTACTCTTCTCTAAACTGCAAAGAGCATTTCTAGATAACATACACACACAGAGGAGGTTTTGTACAGACCTTACATTTGAGCAAATTTGCCTTGCTAACCTTTCTTGCAATGTGATTGCTTTCTTATATAATAGCTATCAGGAAAAAAAAATTGGGGGTGGGGGATTATAATTTATAAAAGCCTCTGTGGGTAAGACAAAGTTTTGCATACTTTAAATACTGGATATGGCAGAGATTTTGTCCTATGAAATCACTCATTTTATATATGAGCCAGAGCTTGGAAGGCTTTCAAACAAACGGAGGCTTATACCCCCATTTCAATACAGCGTTGGATCACGGCAAGGTCCTTCCCGATTTGAAAACCCAGAATCACTATGTGGGTAGATTCCATTCTGGTCTAAAATATTTGCTTCTGGGGTGCCTGGGTGGCTCAGTTGGTTGAGCGACTGCCTTCGGCTCAGGTCATGATCCCGGAGACCCGGGTAGAGTCCCACATTGGGGTCCCTGCCTGGTGGGAAGCCTGCTTCTCCCTCTCTCACTCCCCCTGCTTGTGTTCCCTCTCTGGCTGTGTTTCTCTCTGTCAAATAAATAAAATCTTTAAAAAAAATAAAAATAAAAATAAAATATTTGCTTCTACTCCATGGGAGAGAACTGAACATTCCTGCTGTGTTCATAGAAAGCTTCAACACGTAGCTTGCATTGCTTCAGATAATGGGGCAACTATATTTCTCTCCCCCACTGATGTGAGCAATGGTAATTTGACTAACTTTGGCTAATGAATTGTGAAGAGTAACGTGTGTCTCTTCTGAACACATGTTTAAGACTATCTATGGTTCCAACACCTCTTTTCCCTATACCTAAGACCAGTTAAAGCCAAAAGAAGGACTGTTTCTGCACTTAGGTCCTGGGGTGAACATAAAGAAAAGCAGTGCCACAGATAGCACAGCAAACAGTCACATAAACAGAAAAATAAGAATTCCCATTTTAAGTCATTGAGATTTGCAAGTTATTACTATAACATATCCCAGCCTATCCTGAGGATACACAGAATGACAGAGAAGAGTGGTAGAAATGCATAAAAATGCTATTTTATACTCAATATCATATTTTATATAGGATTAATATTTTAGCATATTTCACACTTAATATTCTCGTTTTAGAGACTTAAAGCATTTTTGACAAGGACCTGTTCATTAACTAGAGTTATGCCAGTTGATCGTTTGTAACCATTTAATCTTAAGTGGGTAGTTCAGTAACATTACAGCTGATCCCGTAGTTTATATACCATCACCATTGATTCTTTGTACCATTTAGCAATACTTCAACAAGTTTCAAATGCTTTGAGTCAGCAATTTCAATTTTTGGAAAGCATGAAATCAGTAAACAGATGCATAAGGCTTTTTGTGCAAGCATTCCTTATAATATTGAAAAAAATATTGACGACAACCTGAATATCCAACAATAGAGGGTAAGCTAAATGAATTCTGGTATATTTTTTAAATAAATAGAATATATCATGTCATAGAGGAACATTTAAACCTGTAGTAAATGCTCAAAATACACTGAGGGAAAAAATCATATTGTAACACAATATATATGGTGTGATCCAAATGTTACTCAAATTATATAAATGAACAAAATTCTGGTAATGTAAAAAGAGGTACCTTTTCCTTTATACTTATCTATGTTTTCAACATTATAATTTTGTACTATTATAAAGAGGTAATACTAATGTTCTAGGGTATATTATTAAATAGAAAAAAAAACACATGACTGGTATGATACACCAAAACTGTATTGAAATACATACATAGTACATCTCTAGAACATATGTAGAATTATGAATATTGATTATCTTTTAAAAATATTGGTGAGAAGCAAACGAGAAGACAACTTTCATTTTATGCCCTGTACAGTTTAATATCACATACTTCATATATTAATTTATAATTTTAAAACTTCACTAATGTTATTAAACATACAAACACATGAGCATACATGTGCATAAACATACACACACACACATACACACACACATTTGGGGCCTTATAATTGAACTTGGTGTCCTCACTGTCATAGTCAGATGTCCTCACTGAATAGAACAGGGACACCATTATTCAGTTTTCAAAGCCTTCAAGGTATAGCGAAAGACTAAAACTAGGGCCGACTTCTACAGGCTCTTTGGAGTTATTCTTAGCTCTGGTAATATGCTGAAGTAATCTACCCATTTATTTCCAAAAAGAGAATGTACTGGTTACACACACATTTCCCAGGCTTTGGTCCAACATGTATGTCTCAAAAACAAAAATCACTTGAGGAAAAAACAAAGGACCCTGTCTTGAGAATCCAGGCCACAGACTGTGAGAGAAAACAACTTCACAGAGAGAAAAAGAGGTAAGGCTTGGGCTTCTCAATGGCTCATTCTGCCTGTGATTCAGATTGGCCAACTCTGACCCTTAATTTCATTCATCTCTAGGCAAGGTACATTTTCCCTCTTCGAACTGAGGAAAGCAAAGATTGCTTAAGAATATGTGAGTAACTGAATAACAAAATATTATCTCCTAAAGAAAGATGTTCTCCATTTCATTATTAAAGTATGATATATTCTATTTGTAAGAATGTACAAAGCTGAAGGATTTTCAGAGGGAAAAATATTATGTAATTTTATGAAATTTCCTTATTGTTAAAATGTGCATGTTTCATTTTTCATTTGGATTTATATTCCAACAGAATTCACTCTTTTCACAATGTAATATGATCCATGACTAGTTATGGTTCTACAGCTTTCATAATGTATCCCAATAAAACTATTATAGCAGAGAAAGAGAATTAACAAGGATAAGGATAATTGAGTAATAATACACAGTCTATGAAGTTAAAAATGTCTTTAATCATTAATGTAGCAAATATTTAAAGGAATATAATTCTTCAAGGTTCTGAGTAGGTTAAGTTCTGATTATAACAATTCCGGTTATATTAAATTTTCTCTGTAGTATCAATGATTACAAAAACAAATGCATTAAAAATATAACATCTAGATGCTTATGGTACACTTAGACCTGGCTGTCAACCTTGCAACTTGAGTCATACATGAGTCATATGTATTCAAGGCCATGGAAGAACCAAATTATTTCACCCTGGGATTTATAAAGAACTAACCTGAAGAAGGGGGGGGGGCACTGTAGCATTATCTAAACTATTAGAAAATTGGAGCCAAGGTAAATACCAAAAATGCAGGAGTACTGTTAAAATTATGGTGTGACTATCACATTTTATGTACATTTTGTGACCATTCAAAATAAGCTATAAATATTAATATTTACACTAGAGAACATATATGATCCATCCTCATATTTTAGTGTCTAACACAGGTCATATAATGTGAGACAAAACAAGATGGAATATAAAATATTTGTTGCAGGGGTGCCTGGGGAGTGCCTGGATCGTTAAGCATCTGCCTTTGGCTCAAGTCATGATCCCGGAGTCCCAGGATGGAGGCTCACATGGGGCTCCCTGCTTGGTGGGAAGGCTGCTTCTCCCTCTCTCACTCCCCCTGCTTGTGTTCCCTTTCTAGCTGGGTTCCTCTCTGTCAAATAAATAAATAAAATTAAAAAAAAAAAAGCATTTGTTGCAATTCAGTGATGCAGTGATACACACCTATTGGTGTGTACAAAGATGAGAAAGGGAAGAAGCTTCAATGTAATCACAGCTGTGTTAGTTGGTAGGGTTTTAGATGGTTTATTTTCCTTTCAGAAAACTATATAATATTCTTTTTATTTTTGCCATTATAAAAAATTGGACACAAAGAAAAAAATACACAGCTATTCTCAAGTTTATATGTTCAGAACAAGAGACTTATTCAAACAAACTAAAAAGATCTATCACTTGGTTTATAACCTTGACCCTGGGAATTTTGTTCTCCATGACTATCAAGCCAGCATTTACTGTAGAGTGACTCAGTATCAAAGATCACATTATATCAACTATCACCAATTTCAAGCTGTCTTTTTATTATACTTATTAGCTAGTGTTTAATCAATTTTTCTATCAAAGTCCAATAATTCTGGGAGGGAAGGGCTTGTGGTTGACTGGGTTGAATGATTTCAATTAGATAACTACAGTCAAGGTGGAATGTTATTTTCTTTAAGCCCTGCTCAAGTGAGTAACCGGAGAGGTGACATATGATAAGAAACACCTGAGTCAGGTTTAGCTCTACTTGCCACACCTTACTCTAATGTTTTCTAGATATTCCCAAAGCAAAACCAAACAATTCAAAATCCCATGGTTCCGGTAAGATTGTAGATGACCATTTCAGTCTGCTATGAGAAACTGAAAATTAAGTGAAGATCACTGTGCCCTCCATTTTTATATTAAATGGCAAGGACTGTGGCACCTGGGTGGCTCAGTTGGTTGAGCCTCTGACTCTTGATTTTGGGTCAGATCATGATCTCAAGGTTGTGAGATGGAGCCCTGGTGTGGGTCTCCACGCCTAGCAGGGAGTCTGTTTGAAGATTTCTCTCCCTCTCTTTGCCCTTCCCTCTGCTCACACAGGCTCTCTCTCTTTCTTGTGCTCTCTCTCTTAAGTAAATGAATAAATCTTTAAATCGTGGCTATTTTTAAAAGTTTCAGAGGGAAAGAAATGCAGTGCTCAGGTTCTAAGGGACTGATTTTGCACTGCAGAAGCAGCATTACCTCAGCTGAGATACCTGCTTTCAAAAAGGCCCCGGTGGTTTTTCCACACTCTCGTTTCTTATACTATGTGTGCTATCTCTGGTGACAAATTATACTGTGCAATTTTTCTTTCTTTTAATTTCTTTCTTTCTTTCTTACTTTCTTTCTTTCTTTCTTTCTTTCTTTTTTTTTTTTGAAGCCTACAAACGAGAAATAGGATAAAATTCAAAACAACTTTCACTTTGGGACTTCAGCCAAAAAATGAGAGAAAAATTCTTTTGGTATAGTCTTTTTTCTTTGTTATTTCTTAAACCTTCATACAAATATAGCTACCCTTTCAAACTCTGGGCCTATCTCTAGAAAAAATTACTGAAAACAGCAGGGTAATAAGTCTCATGGTATTTTTATTTTTATTCTTACTCTTCCAGTAATATTAGTTCATGGGGATTGGAGGACATATATGTGACTATTTCAATGATTTTTTTCTTTAAAGATTTTATTTATTTATTTGACAGAGAGATAGATCACAGGTAGGCAGAGAGGTAGGCAGAGAGAGAGGAGGAAGCAGGCTCCCTGCTGAGGAGAGCCTGATGCGGGCCTGGATCCTAGGACCCTGAGATCATAACCTGAGCCCAAGGCAGAGGCTTTAATCCACTGAGCCACTCAGGCACCCTGTCAATAATATTTTAACAAAATTTCGGAGTCATCTGCCAAGGATAAACAAATATGCTTATTGAGGAGTAGGGACCAAGAGGTACTCTGTTTGCTGTTGAATAAAAACTTATAGATTTTCTTTTTTATTTAACCAACTGGAAAAGAACATTTGTTGGAAAATATAATGTCTTTACCCTTTCTGAAATACATTAACCAAATTTATACTGGATGATAATACCCTTAATTCAGAGATACATGGAAAACATTCTCTGCATGTTTGCTATATGTGTCAGGATATTAATAGAAAAAGTTATATTTTGATATCTGAAGAGAGGTTAAATTTTACAAATGAATAATAAAAAGTATATTATGAACATGTGTATGAAACATCCACAGTGAATACCAGACTCATTAGGGAAAAGCTGAAAGATTTTCCTCTAAGGTCAGGAACAAGATGAGGATGTCCACTCTTACTGCTTTTATTCATGACAGTACTGGAAGTTCTAGCTGTAGTCATCAGACAAGATAAAGAAAAGGTATTTGAATCGATAAGAAAAACAAAACTGTCACTATTTGGAGATGACATGATATTTTATGTAGAAAGACTCTAGAGATATCACCAACTATTAGAATAAATGAATTCAGTAAAGTTGCAGGATACAAAATACAAAAAGATATACAGAAGTCTGTCTCGTTTACACACAAAGAACAAAGTAGCACAAAGAGAAATTAAGGAAACAACCCTACTTACAACTGCACCAAAAGGAACAAAATACCTAGGAATAAATTTAACTAAGTAGGTGAAAGACCAATGCTCTGAAAACTGCATGACACTGATAAAATAAATTGAAAATGACACAAACTGGAAAGATAGTTCAGGGTCATCAACTGGAAGAATTAACATTATTAAAATGTCTATACCACCCTGAGTAATCTATTCATTCAATGCAATTCCTATCCAACTATCAATGGCATTTTTCACAGAACTAGAACAAATGATCCTAAGATTTTTATGGAACTACAGAAGGTCCCAAATAGCCAAAAAAATCTTTAGAAAAACAAAACTGGAGGTATCACAATCCCAGATTTTAAGATCTACTACACAAAGCCATAGTAATCAAAACAGTATGGCACTGGTACACAAATAGACACACAGATCAACGGAACAGCAGAAAAAGCTGATAAATAAGTCCATGATTATATAATCAATTAATCTATGACAAAGGAGGCAAGAAGTTACAATGGGGAAAAGACAGTCTTTTCAATAAAGGGTGTTGAGGAAACTGAACAGCTACTTACAAAGGAATGAAAGAAGACCACTCTCTTTCACCGTACGCAGAAACAAACTTAAAATAGATTAAAGACCTGATTGTGAGACCTGAGACCATAAAACTCTTAAAAGAAAACATAAGCAGTAATCTCTTAGACATCAGCCTTAGCAATATATATATGGATACGTTTCCTCAGGCAAGGGAAGCAAAAGCAAAAATAAATTACTGGGACTATACCAAAATAAAAAGTTTCTATACAGCAAAGGAAACCATTATCAAATCAAAAAGGCAACCTACTGACTAGGAGAAAATATTCGTAAGTAACACAACCAATAAGCGGTTAACAGCCAAAATATAGAAAGAACTTCTACAAATCAACACCAGAAAAAAACCGAAAACAAAACAAAAAATGAAGCACACACACACACACACACACACACACACACACACACACACACACGTGCATGCACGCACAAATAATCCAGTTAAAAATGGACAGAGGACCTAAATATTTTCCCAAAGAAGACATACAGATGGTCAACAGATACATGAAAAGATGTTCAATATCATTTGTTATCAGGGAAATGTAAATCAAAACCATAATGATCTATCACTTCATACCAGTCAAAATGGCTAATATCAAATACAAGAAATAATTTCAATGAGGATGTGGATAAAAGGAACTTTCATGCCCTGTTGGTGGTAATGTAAATTGGTACAACCACTATGGAAAACAATACTGAGGTGTCTTGAAAAATTTAAAGAATAGGAATACCATATGATCTGGTAATTCCACTACTCTTTACCCAAAGAAAGCAAAAACAATAATTTGAAAAAAATTATGTATCCTTATGTTTACTGCAGCATTATTTATAATACCTAAGATATGGAGGATCGAGCCTTGTGTCAGGCTCAGTACTTAGCACAGTCTGCTTGAGATTCTCTCTCCCTCTTCCTGTTCCTCCCACTTGTGCTCTCTCTCTTTCAAATAAACAAAAAAATAAAAATAAAAAGACTTGATACCAGTGAGTCACTAAAGGCCTTGTTGTCAAATAGACATGGGTGGGAAAATCCTAAAAACTGGAAAGAAAAACAATCATAAAAAATAAACAGATTAATTTTGCACTTTGCAAATTTTTCTTGTTAAAAATGCTACCTATGGTTTGGAGAAACTGGAAAGGGGATTAAATATTATGTTCCAGGGGTGGTTTATGTAAGCACAAGGACTCAGAACTCAATGATGTAAAGAAATTCTAAAAAAAAAAAAAAAAGGAGGGAGGTACCTGGGTGGCTCAGTTGGTTAAGCAACTGCCTTCAGCTCAAGTCATGATCCCGGAGTTCCAGGCCCCGCATCAGGCTCCCTGCTTGGTGGGAGGCCTGCTTTTTCCTCTCTCACTCCCCCTGCTTGTGTTCCCTTTCTAGCTGTGTTTCTCTCTGTCAAATAAATAAAAAAAATCTTTTAAAAAAATACTTAAAAAAAAAAGGGGTCAGGGCGCCTGGGTGGCTCAGTTGGTTAAGTGACTGCCTTCGGCGCAGGTCATGATCCCGGAGACCCCGGATCGAGTCCCACATCGGGCTCCCTGCTCAGTGGGAAGCCTGCTTCTCCCTCTCTCACTCCCCCTGCTTGTGTTCCCTCTCTGGCTGTGTTTCTCCCTGTCAAATAAATAAAATCTTAAAAATAAATAAATAAATAAAAGGATGGTCCTAGAACAATAGATTAGAGAAGGGTGTTAAACCATTTTTCTGTAATTCCCTCCTTGCCAATTTCTTTATTTAACCAAGTATTCACCATAAATGCCAAAATATTTTACCATAAATCTCTTTGGATAGTCTAGTTCTCAATCTTTATTTATAGGTAATGTAAAAAACAAGACAAGGGTATACTCCTCTATACCCTTCATCTAGATTCATCAATTGTTGGCATTTGCTACCCAACATTATTGTTGGGTTTCCCAATTTTCAACTCCCTACTGTTCACGTCTAATACTTTTTACTCTATAACATTATTTTTAGTTATTTGTGTATATTTTTTTTGGTCACTTTGCAGACATCGTGCCCTTTTTCTCCTGCCAAATTCAGAAAACTTAGCCTGGATCCCAACCTACAGTGTTATGTATAGTTCACAATCCCATTTAGAAAAACACCATTAAATTCAACCAAAATCTATTTAAATAATGTTTGACAATGGTGTCACACACTGGAAACACTAAGTGCTAGAAATCAGGAAAAAAAAACATCAGCTTTCTCAGAGTTAAGCTTTGAAACAAACACATAATAGATAACAGAAATAGGATGTCACCAAAAGCAGACAAATGTTATGAAGAGAGGAAGAGGAGACTGTAATCTTATTGCAACCATTAATATGTTCTGGAAAATAAATATGTCACTCAGAAATGAAGGAGGAGAAGCTGCTCAGTCTTAGAAAAGCAAAAGCAAAAGACAGAACCTTAAAACAGAGCTGTTTGAGCATGGTCTAATTGGGTAATAATCTCTCCATTGAGGATATGGTTTTCAAAGGCATTCTTATTGTACGGTAGAGTGGATTAAGCAAAGTTAGAAAATACTCAGATCAAATAGTAAACACTGTTTTAGAATTTGATGCTCATCAGGGGGCCTGGGTGGCTCAGTCAGTAAGCATCTGCTTTCAGCTCAGGTCATGATCCTGGAGTCCGGGGATCAAGCCCCGCATGGCACTCCCTGCTTGGCAGGAAGCCTGCTTCTCCCTCTCACTCCCACTGCTTGTGTTCCCTCTCTAGCTGTGTTTCTCTCTGTCAAATAAATACATTAAAACTTTTAAAAAAAAGAATTTGATGCTTATCAAAGACACAAATTGATGCAACTTTCTAATATATTACCTTTTAAACAAAGATACAAAAACAATGGAAGAGCTCTTCATCTTGTTACCAGATTTAACTCCCTAAAGGACTTATAAAGTGTATTTGCTATTACCTTTAATATGATACTTTTTCCACTTAGAAATCTTTAACAGCTCCCCATTGTTTACATAATAACGCCAGGTTCTAGACCAGGGATTCTAGGTTGTTCATAATTTAGTCATATACTACACTAGTGACCTAAACCTTTGGTTTATGACCTAGAATCTTATTAACACCCACTACATGTTGCTCTGTTTGGTCAAATAAGTCACTTCTGGCTGCCCAAAACATTTTCTCTTTCCCTTTTCTATGCTGATTGTCAATGCTCCTGAGACGGTTTACAAAATGTTGACCGTGCCATGTTGTAATGGAGTCTAAGGCAAAAGGAAAAACAGTAAATACTTTAAGTGATAATATTTTATTCATCATGACACTTTTTGGTACTGACATTGATTTTGTAACATACTGCATTAAAATAGGGTTAATCTAAATTACTGAGATTGTGGACACCCTTTTGAATTCTGTGCTTGAGGAACAAACCATATTTGCTCCCTGGAAGCTTCCTCATGAAGACTTCCTAATTCCCAGAGCAAAAAGTAAACTTTCTCTTGTCTGAAATCCCAGCACACTGAGTTTCTCTCTTTTGCAACACTGAACAGTTTTTTTGTTTTGTTTTGTTTCTGTCATCACCGTAGTATCTAAGTTCATTGAGGACAGAAAGCTAACGGTATTTTTACCTTCAGTACTTAGCAATCTCCACTACAGATGTAATGTTGAAAAACAAAGATACAATACAAAACATTTAATGACAAATCAAGGATTCACTGAGTGTTCTTCAGTTTGTTTTCTACTTGGGAAAATTCCTGTAAGGGCTCTTTAGAAAGTCTACAAAGAATGTAGACTATGAATTAATCATTTCTAATTTCTTCACTCAACAAATACTAACTGGGCATCTACTACATGCCACGTGCTGTTTTGAGTAGAGAGTATCCAGAAATGAACGTGCCAAACAGTCCCTAAACTCATGGATGATGCATTGTAGAGGGGGAAAATTCAAGACTTAAATGTTATTCCTGACTGTGATGAGTGGTAGGAAATAGAACACACACACTGTTAAGGATGTCTATGAGAAAACCCTTTAACAATGAGTGAGTGGCAGTATGCACAAAGTTAGTCAAAAAGGGAATACCTGGCACCTGGGTGGCTCAGTTGGTTAGGTGACTGCCTTCAGCTCAGGTCATGGTCCCGGAGACCCGGGATCGAGTCCCACATCGGGCTCCCTGCTCGGCAGGAAGCCTGCTTCTCCCTCTCTCACTCCCCCTGCTTGTGTTCCCTCTCTGGCTGTGTTTCTCTCTGTCAAATAAATAAAATCTTTTTAAAAAAAAAAATAAATAGAGGGAATACCTGCCAGGCTGGGAAACCCTCGTGTTTGTTCTACTGTGATGTCCTCATATATCATCTTTTCAGGGAATGTTTGAGTAGTTGATTTCCTAGCACCAAATAGATTTCTTCTACAAACTAAGAAGAAACACAGAGAGAATCAGATACACAAAGAGGTATTTTCTCATGGTCCACAGACCTCAACTAACTAAATGAGAACCTAAGCCAAAAACTTGGGATAATTACAACTGTCCTTTCATTTTGTTAACCAGAGTAACTACAAATGTAATTCTCCCAATATGATATTGAAACACACCCAGAGAGAACCAATCAAGCAATCAATATACACTGGAGGGGCAGAGGGTGGGGAGTCACAAGGAAGGCATACAGAGTAATTAAATTTTTCAAATTGAAAACACCATTAATAGAGATTATATATTTTGTGAACCAGATAAAGGTTTTATCAAAAAGAGAGAAAGAGAGAGAGAGATTTCTCCCTCAGATTCAATCATCTATCAAGACTTATTGTTTAATACCCTTAGCACGTCAGGAGCTTTATAAAAAATGCTTTCTTGTCTCCCATAGTAGAAGAAGTCAAGTCCCAAACACCCTCCCCCAGCCATCTCTGGTGAATGGAGCAAGTCATTAAAGAGGAATTTGAATTGAGGAGTTTTTCATGGGATTTTCTGTCAAGACTTCTAAATAGACAGCCAATGAATGGGCCCTTACTTACAAACACAGCCTTGTTGCATGTGGGCTGAGCAAACAGACACCATTGTGGGGACAGGTGGAAAAGAAATATGAATGGACAGTGCACTTTGCTGCTGTGGAGAATCTCATTACCAACTGACTTTGTGCATGGCCTCCACGTCTGGGAGAGTAGCCACTATTCCACAAACCCTCTGTCTTTTCCCATGTGCATCTTAAATATCAGCAACAATAGGAGGCACAATTTGAAATTCTTTAGAGAAGTGTCTTTTTTCAAACTTCCCTCTTCTCATTATTTCAAACACAATTCTAATTCAGGAGTTCAGCTACAGTACCTTTCTCATAGGAATTGAAAAGACTAAGTATGAATATTTCTTTTTTGGGAGAATACAGCAAACAAGTTTGTTGTAACCTGATGGTCCTCATAGTGTTAATGGACATACCAAAACAGATGGAACCCTGTGTTCTACTGCCCACATACAGCCTTTCTAAAAGAACTGTGTGATCCTTACAACCAGTAGGAGACCGATATGAGTGTTCAGCTATCATTCCCAGGAGATAAGTAGGCAATAAAAGAACTCCCCACAGCACTGACCTTGAATAAATGATATTGATGTAGACCAAGTGCCTGCTGACACTTTGTCTCTCTTTCAAGTAAGTGTCAAATGACAGGAGTAACTTCCCAGGTCAAAACTCCGGTGGAGAACTTTTTCCTCTATAGAGAAAAGCAGATGTATTTTGGGGGCTTATAAATACATGGGGATGGGTTAGTTGTAACAATATTGTGTACTAGCAGAATAACAAGGGATCAGCCTTTCATTTATTGCCTATCTTTTTCTAAGCAGCACAGAGCAAACCAGTAAACTATGACATCATGTAGCAGGAGTTCCGGCTGAGCGTACGCAGAGCCTACTGGGGTAGTTACAACAGGTCTAACTGGTGAGCTGTGCTCCCAGGAAATCTATTAGCATGAAAGTTGGAGGAATATCCTTGAAAACACAAAACTAAAGCCAATAGGTCCTAAAAGAAGAACAGGGTACTTACAAGCTACAGGAGCAGAGGAGAGATTCTGAGCATATGACAGTTACTTGGATTTATCTCCTCGCCCAAACCCGTTTGTATTCGGACTTAGTTCTATGAAGAGCAAAGGACTGTTGAAGTAAAACCTGAGAAAAAGCTGTTTCATGGAAGTCATTGGCAAATGCAAACAGTGCAGGAAACCCATAGATGTCTTAGAGATAAAATTATCTCTAACTATACGACAGAAACCTGGGCTCCTGGACCCCAACTGCTGCAAGATTCACCTGTGCTGTTGGGTAACAGTGGTATGTGGTGGACAAGGTAGCCTCAAAGAGGTGGGTGTGATTAAAATGCAGTGGGAGGGACGCCTGGGTGGCTCAGTTGGTTAAGCCACTGCCTTCGGCTCGGGTCATGATCCTGGAGACCCAGGATCGAGTCCCACATCGGGCTCCCTGCTCGGCAGGAAGCCTGCTTCTCCCTCTCTCACTCCCCCTGCTTGTGTTCCCTCTCTGGCTGTGTTTCTCTCTGTCAAATAAATAAAATCTTAAAAAAAAAAAATGCAGTGGGAGAATCAGACAGCCTAGAGTAGCAATGGAATTCTTGGGAGTGGTGTTCCCTGAAGCCACCTGGGCTCCACAGTCCAATGGATCATACTGGAGATCAATATCCACCGAGGAGAAGGGCTCAGTGACCAAAGCAAGCAGCATGGCTATTCCCAAAGAAGCATGGCTATTCCCAAAGTGAAGGCAAAGATACTGTATAGTCTCTTACTCATTTCCTTTATAAGCACAGAGGGGGGCATTCCTTGGGTACTTCCAGAAATACTTAACTGTGGTGAGAATCAGAGAGACATGGTTGGCACATGGAATACGCGCACTTGACATCCATCAACCATGAGATTCATAAAAACTCACATGCACACGGCACCCTCTCCCCATGCTACTGTCAAATCTGAATTGAGGTGTGGTAAAAGATAACAGGGCTTCTGTGGCAACTTCATTGAAACATACAGAAATTATAAAGACCAGTATGTCAACTCCCTATTATAATTTACTATAGCAGTTATTAAAAACAAAAAAAATCACATGCACTTCAAAACCCTAGTTTCACTCTGAGCTCAGGAGTGAAAGCGTGTAGGAAAATATAGGCCTAACGAGTCCGGTCTCTTTTTGACCATCACACCATATACTTTCTGCCACCTTCGATTGCTCCTCTTAATTGTCAACTGTGTTTGGTTTGTTAATTTCTTGCCTACCCTGAACCTTACTATTTTGTCTCCATAGTTTCTTTCATCTCTCCCTCTCAATGAGCTTCCTCTCATTTTCTCCTAATGCGAAGACTTCAGGATTTTTTTTAAGATTTTATTTATTTATTTGACAGAGAGAGATCATAAGTAGGCAGAGAGGCAGGCAGAGAGAGAGGAGGAAGCAGGCTCCCTGCCAAGCAGAGAGCCCGATGAGGGCCTCGATCCCAGAACCCTGGAATCATGACCTGAGCTGAAGGCAGATGCTTTAACCCACTGAACCACCCAGGTGCCCAACTTTAGGATTTTAAATAATCACAGCCTTAATCTGAGACATTAATGTGAGCAAAAAATCTAAAGTGAGTTTAAGTTGCATTAGTAGAGGCACAGTGTCTAGAATAAGGGAAATCATTTGGTTCTACTTAGCACTGGTCAGATTACATGTCTCATCTTAATTGTTTCAGAGCATATCACATGTTAAAGAGACCACAACCAGAGAGAATTGCTTTGAGAATTATGACTATCACATCATTTGTATCTGGCACATCGTGACACATAAGATATACTGAATAATATATCAGGCTCTCAACTTTTCTCTCTCTGCATAGAAGTTGTGCAAGTAAGGCTAGAGACTGGACTTAAGAGCTAAACTTCCTGAGTTCAAATTCTACCTCCACCATTTATTTATTAAAAGATCTGGATCTATTTAAGTTCTAAACAAGCTCTTCGGCTCAGTCTATACAACCATCAACCAAGTATATTATAGCATACACTCCCCTGAGTCAATGTGAAAATTTAATTAGTTAGAATATTTTACTAAAGCAGTCACAGAAATCAGCCTAAAAAGGAGTAAGAATTGAGAAGCACCCACTATCAAGAAAAGTCAACATTATAGTTATGCCTTCTATATTGACATGGAACTAAAAATTTTCCATTGAGATACAGATAAAATTTGAAATATAATTCTATATACTATCCAAGCAATTTTGCACCTGCCTTGTAAAACCTCTTGGTATATGGGTTCTAGCATTTCTCCCTCTCCTCTGGCTATAGGGTGTAGATAAATTTAGGAGACCAAGGAACACTGTAACCAACAGTCTCCAGGAATACTGTTCCTAACAGTTGTCAAGTGACTAGCATTTTGATTTCAGCCAGTCTTTTCAGTGAGAAGGCAAAAAGAACTCAGTTCTGGAGTTTATTTGATGACCTAATGCTTAAAATAACTCTGGAATTAGCGGCTCTCTCCAGGCTTGACTTATGGATCTGCCTATAGTATCGGGCAGCAAAGCTATGCGATACCTTAGATTTCCATTTTCTATATTCAATTTGGGCTGTGACTCTGAAGACTCATGAAAGCATGATCAATTAAGGAACCAGTTCTCAGTGCTGATGGGACCTACAGTTGCATACTCATTTTGCATATCTTACACATTCTGTGTTTGATGTGTCACACTTCTTACAGAAACCAAAAAAGGAAGTATACTCAGGCTCCTCCATCATTTTATGGAAACAAATGAGAAGAGATTCAAAAGAGGGGGGAAGTCAAAACACTGTTTTATGTTTGGTAGTTAATGTGTTTTTAGTTAGGTCACATTAACTTTTTATAAAGGTACATCTACCTTCTTTACTATATTTTTCAATTACAGCATAAAACACATGCTCCATGTTCTTTCTAAGTATTATTAATAACTCATGCGTAAAGTCAACCGTTTTGTGGTAACCTAACCAGGGAATATATTTTGGCACTTAAGAGTTAAATGTCCTGTCTAAACTCAGAGAAATTCTTTGCAGAGGCAGTGATCCAATTCTTATTCATTATTTTACCAAGTACAATAAATCATTTACTAAATGATGTTAAATTATATTAGCAAACATAACCAAAGAAGACTGTAAGAGTTATCTTACAACAGTCTTTTCAGCCTCCAATTCTCTTCACCATATGCCACAGATCTGACACACTGCCCATCCCCTACATTTCCTGTTTCGTGACAGTCAATGGAAGTATGGGTTTCCATTTCTTAATCATAACATAAGTCTGTGGCTATTATCCCACACCATCGTTACTGTCTCAAGCAGATACTGGAATTAGAAGGCAACTCTCTACTGAGGCAGGAACAAGTTAGATTGACACACTTTATAAGTTAACTGAAGCCTTAATGGTAATGTTAATACTAGTTGATATCATGCCACTCTATCAATGTAGAACTGTTTCCTGCTTTTTGACTAAGTTTATACCCCCCCCCAAAAAAACACTAAAACCCAAAAAACAAAAAAACACAAAACCCACAAACTACTTAAAATCTGATGATTTTTCTTCCTTGGGTTTTCTATATTTCCCATACCTTCTGCCTCGGTATTTAGATCCTATAATTTCTTAAGTGGTCCAATGTATCGTTAAGTCCTTCAAAACTGTATCATTCATTCACAGCTTTCACATCTCCTGAGACTTTCAAAAATACCTTTCCATGACACAGTCTAAAAATGAAAAGGGTTAAACCAATTGCATGGGCTCTGCTAGGAGAACAGTTTCATAGGAGTATAGTGGGTGGTACTACAGCATATACACCAGTCAAAAGTAATGTTTGGGAATTCAGATTATAGAGCAATCTGCCTTCCAATCCCAATGTGCTACTTATTCAAGGCGTGATCATCTTAGTCCATTAGAACTGCTGTAACAGAATACCATAGTGTAGTAGAAACTTTAGCAGTTTTTTTTTCTTTATGTTTGTGTTTGTTTTGTGATAAAAGTGCCTGAATTCAACTTTGATGGACGAGGCATACACTTCAAACAAACATGGCTATCTTGAAATAAATACATTGACAGCCACACAACTAAAATGTAGAGACAGGCTACCTCCCCATACTGAGGCTCTTCTTTTAGAGATCTCATTTGATTTTGATAACTTACCATTTACCATTTGGGCTACTCAATTTTTTCTCTTTAAATTCTCCTCTTGTGGGAGAATATGAAATTCACCAATAAAGAGTGAGGTCGAGAAATACTGAGCCCCCATCCACAGCCCCAGTAAAAGCAGAACCCCAGGCCCATGTGCTTTCTCTCTACTCATGGCATTGCCCTAGGTATTCTGTGTAATTTCCAGGTTCTGTAAATAATACATTCATCTTATCAAAGTTACCTGATGGTGATTCACTGAGGGCACCTTGTAATCATGTAAGAACCCCACGGGCTGGGGCAAACACAATACTTGTTAATGATAGGCTGAGACCAGCAGAGAATACATAACTTAGATAGCTTATAAACAACAGAAACTAATTTCTTACAGTTCTTGATTCTGGTTAACTCCAAGATTGATGAGCCAACAGATTCATTGTTTGGTGAGAGCCCATTTCCTAGCTCATAAATGACAATCTTCTCAGCATGACTTCACTTAGTGAAAGGAGAAAGGACCTCTCGGGGGTCCCTTTTTTAAAAATCCCACTCATGGCAGTGGAGCTTTCCAAAGGCCCTACCTCTAAATACAATCACGCTGGGAATTAGGTTTCAATACTTGAAATTGTGAGGGACATATATGTTCAGTCTATAGCAGTGACGTTGAGAAATTTGCTTAGCCTCTCTATGCCCCTCGATCTGTGAGGATTTTGTGAGTTAATACATATGAATTGATGAGACCTGTGCCCAGCATAATGCAACCTTATTATTACATCTACATGGGTTATCTTTATTGCACTGCAGTTTATGTTCCTCAGGGTCCCAAAGAAATGATAGATGCATACACTAATGGAAACATGCAGCAGAATGGGACACAGTTTCATGAGCTCCAGAGTCACCCTGGACCCCGGTTTTCCTGAATATGGGAAGGGAAGCAAGTTTTAGGGTAGGGAGGACACCGAAAACACTTGGTTTCCTTAGATATAGCAGGTGTCAGCCCTGCATTCATATTTCTCAAAGAAAGATACTAGATTTGGGTGTGTCTGTTTGTTTTTGACATCATATATGGAATAATTTCCATTGATCACAGACCATGTCAAACATCCCAAGTTGTCTGGTCTTCCACATGCCAGGCTCATCTTGGGGCCATCTTGCAATGGTCCTGAAACAATGCACTCTGATAAAAGCAGTGATTATCTTTCCTCCCTTTCTGAGCTTATAGAACTTTAGCAGTGAAGCAAACTCTGGATAAGTATGAGGCTTCTGGATAACTATGTTTCAGGAATCACACATACACAGATGTCTTGTCCTTCAGTTCATCCAATTGGTAGTAAGCCAATTCTAGGATTTATTAAATTCAGAATTTCTTTAGAAATTCTCTGTAAAGCGATTCTCTGTAGAGATACTGCTTAGGACACACTAAAGCATCGTTAAAGAGGCTTTTCTTGGTCCCGTTAATATTACTACTAATCTATGGACTTAATACTCTAGTATGGCTAAAGAATGCAAATCATCTGATTTAGGAAACAGTGTATCTGTTATTCATTCTGTCATCCAAACAGTACTTACCATATGCCTAAAAATTTGATTAGTTGTTCAGCGATCTGAAAATATGAGAAAGATTCTCCTATTTCTAAATAGCTGTTGTGATTTCTTTTCTTACAATGCTATCATTAGCCAGAAATTTGTCATATTATCCATTCAATTCTTCATACAAATAATTTTCTCCTTTATTATCTTTCAACCATATGAATATGTTTAGGGAAATTGCCCTACAGACACACTAATGCCTTGATAGATAATTATTTTATTCTTTGCAGTCCAAGGTCCTTGGGATGTGGTTGGGGATGGGGAGCAGTGAATGGTAGAGTAATGTTTAAAACATACAATAAAGAGAAAAGAAAGAGATAGATTAAATGTTGAACTAATCCCATCAAATCTAGAACCAAGTCTCTAGAACACCCCTTAAATGCCTAAACTTCAGTTTCACTGTATATATAACTAAATTTAGCCTATAAGGTAAAGTAAAATAATGCTTATAATAACATTTATTGAATACCTAATATGTTCTAGGCACAGTACTAGTTAATGAAGTTGTAGAGTTACATAATAGCATATAGTTATATGCATATATACTATCTGAAGTTTATAATCACACCTTCAGGTTGAAGTTATGAGGTCAGGTTCACATACGATTAAGTGTATAGTATGGTACTCTTTGGTACTGTTATAAAGAGACTCAAGACTACAATTAAGCTTGAAAGATGCTTTTGAGCTATTTAAATAAAAAATATGACAGAAAGAGAAAACCCCGGTGCAGTATAAAACTAGCTGAATTTTAACTTTCCTGGCAAACTCATCTCAAAAACATTTTAAAAGTATTTAGTGTGCTGGTCACCTGTGTCAACAGTTTGCCAAAGCGTGAGTGATCTTCAGCAAGTAATTGATGTTGCACCAATAAGATTTCATCATCTACAAATAAGACCAATTACAGCCGCTCCACATATCTTACAGTTTTGTGAAAGGGGAATTTCTAATAGGAAAAAAATAATCTTTGAAACAATTAGCCCAGCTCCATTAGTTCAGTGGTTGAAAGCATAGTGCCTGAGATTATCTATGATCTCAAACCATCTGAGCCTGTTTATTTTTTTTTAATCTCTAATATAGAAAGAGCAATATTTGCATGTGGTTACCAGTCTCCACAATGACCGCCAAGGATCCTCATGACCTTGAGGACATAGATCTCTCCCATATTAAGGAGGATCAGTAAGTGCAATCCTTAGAACATAGCGAAAGTGACTGTGGGTGAATTCAGAGGTTAGGTCATAGAGCCTGCAGCCTTCATTTTGCTTGCCTGAATTGCTTGCTTTGAGGGAAGCCAGCTGCCAGGTCAGGAGGACAATTAAGCAGCCCTAAGGGATAACTCTCATGAAGAGGAACTGATGCATATCACCAACCACCAAGACTAACTCACCAGCCATGTGGGTAAACCACCTTAGAAGTAGAGCCTCCAACCCTAGTCAAGACTTCAGATGAATGCAACCCTTGTTACCTTCTCCACTGCACTTTATGAGAAACCCCTAACCAGAACTACCCATATAGCTTCCCTTCATTCCTTACACACAGAAACTATGAGAGATAACAGTTGTTTATAACTGGGTTAAGTCACTAAGTTTTTTAGTTAAGTAGTTGATTACCAACATGGAAAAGCAAACCTACCTTAGAGAGTAATTGCGAGTTTTAGAGAAAATTTCTCTCTTCACATTTACACACTATATCTATACATATAGTAAGAGCTCTGTAAAGAGGTATTGTATGGAGTTGGACCATCACTGTAAACTATACCAAGATACGGTATTCACCTTAATATATTTATTATGAACTATAATTTTTTTATGCCTACCCAGAAAGAATTCCTTTCTTTTCCCTTTGCTAATATCCTTGGATTTCACGGTAGATCCTCTTTATGTTTCAGAGTCCAGGATTTTTAGGGATAATCAACACCATTTTCAGCTCCAGGAGAATGTTTATGGTAATCATAATCAGTTCAGGAGTATATAAGTGATGAAGAAAAGTCTAGTCTTTCTTGTAATGTTGGTATGGTGTTCTCTTTGTCTATAACTGAATGCAGAAATGTGTATCACACACTGTGGCTAACAGAAAGTCTTTAACCATGACAGCAGAGAGTCATTGGATGATGAAGGGTCTCTGAATGGCACAAGAAATAGGCAAAAATTTTAGAGTTTTGTTGATTAAATCAATTAGACATGAAGCTCACCCTACCTCAGGGCTTTCCAATTATGAGAGCTAGGGCATTCCTTTTTATTATCCAGTGCAATAGTAACGGATTCAAATATTTCATTAAAAAGCAGTATGTAAGGATAACTTGTGTAATTTCTATCTCTTTATTACCTCTCTCTTGATACATTATCTTTAGGAATCAAGAAGAGTTTATTTTAAGGATTGCAAGTCTCATTTATTGGAACCTCCGTTCCACTAGATTGTGAATTATAGATTTTACATAATGGTTCATTTTGAAGGACTCCTCATATTTAGAGCTATTGTTTTCTACTCTCTTGCCTTTTCATCATAATTATCTTTTGTTAAATCTCCTTCACTGTATCTCTGCCATTTATTGTAGAAAAAAAAAACTTGTTATTCAGAAAAGAAAGCAGACAGTTAACTTTAATACTTGAAAGGCAGCAGCCACTGTAGATAAGAATTCATCACCACTTTTTTCTTTTAAGACCATTCATTCACTTGAAATCAGATTCTGGAATTTGTCCTTGTCAGCATGAAATGAAACCACAAGGCTGGTTCCAAGAGAACTGGCAAGGAACTGCACTGGATATGCACAGAGTCAGAGAACACTGACTCCCGTTGTGTGACCTTGTGGGAAGCCAGTTCTCCCAGACTCTCGAACTCATTAACTTCAGAACTGAGATTCTGCAAAGGAGCCAACAGTTCCCTTTTCTGTACACAGACATCTTGATCTCAGAAGTCAGCTCACAGCCCTCCTGATAGATAGCTTAGCATACGGGAAAGAACATAGGTTTCTGTATCAAACTTCTAGATCCAGTGCAAATTAGTCTAGATCAGGCAAACCTGAGTTCACCTCCAGTTTTCTTGCTGCATGGCTCTTTGTCTTGGGAAAAGTCATTTAACCTAGCTAAGTCACTGTTTTCTCATCTTCAAATGAGGAAAGATACAATCTGTTTCAAATAGTGGAAATTAAAGTAAGATTACACATGTTAACTAGAAGCGGCAAGTCTTACATATAGTAAGAGTTCCCCTCCCTTCTTTTCTGTTTCCCTAATATTGCCCGAAGAATAACTTTAGAAATCAGTTTATTGAAAACAAAACACGACCAATACAAAAATGGTTTAAGAAGAAATTTAAGGGTGCCTGGGTGGCTCGGTTAAAGCCTCTGTTTTCAGCTCAGGTCATGATCTCAGGGTCCTGGGATCGAGGCCCACATCGGGCTATCTGTTCAGTAGGGAGCCTGCTTCCTCTTCTCTCTCTGCCTGCTTGTAAACTCTGTGTGTCAAATAAATAAATAAAATCTTAAAAAAAAAAGAAGAGGGGTGCCTGGGTGGCTCAGTTGGTTAAGCGACTACCTTCAGCTCAGGTCATGATCCCGGAGACCCGGGATCGAGTCCCACATCGGGCTCCCTGCTCGGCAGGAAGCCTGCTTCTCCCTCTCTCACTCCCCCTGCTTGTGTTCCCTCTCTGGCTGTGTTTCTCTCTGTCAAATAAATAAAATCTTTTTTTTTTTTTTAAAAAAGAAGAAATTTAAAATATCACACCATGTTTATACCTCCACTCCTCTATTCACAGCCACAGTCCACATCCAGGTTAAACTTAATAAGGGCTTTGTGCATATTCTTCCAGACTTTTCTCCTATAAGTACAATAATGCATTTTATTTGTATTTTATAGTTATTACCATGCTGCAAATACCTTTATAGTACAGATAGAATAAATACCCCCTCAGTTGTCAAACACAGGAGATAGGAAGCAAAATAAGACTAGGCAATACAATAAGCAGTAGGGTTTTTATACACATCGGAACAATGTGGACAGTAGGACACTACTTTTCAGTATTGTTTAAACAGGGTCCATGCCCAGACCAAGAGATCTGGGCCTAAGCTCAAGAACTGAGTTGAGATCCAACGTTGGATGCTTAAATGACTGAGCCACCCAGGTGCCCCTAATTTTTACAGTGTTGAGGACTCTCAAATCGTCAACTGATACAACCTTGCTGACAAATTAGGTATTTTCACCTGTCAAAAGCCCTGAAATAACAGTATTTTTAAATGCTATGTTCATTTCTAGGAATTTATCCCAAACAGATAATTATGGGTGTAATCAAAGACATGGCTATAAATTTATGTGGTATGGAACTGTCAATAGAATCTTAAAAAAGCTGTGGGGGCAGGGGGAGGTGGGGATGTATATCCAATAATAAAGGATTGACTCTTTTAAGAATAGGATACGCATTCAACAGAATACAACACAGATAATAAAGTAATGCTATAAAAGCAATACTTAACAAGATGAAGAGAAGCTCATTTTATATTGTTGGGAAAAAAACAATATGGAGAGCATAACCCCTTTTTGGATATTTACCAATGAAGGATAATCACTGATAAACAGTATTCAGTAATAAAGATTGTACACAAATGTACTAACGGTAGATATTTTTAGGTGTAGATTTGTTGCAACTATCTTCCTCTAGTGACTTATCTATACTTTCAGGACTTTTCTAGAAAGAAAAAGCATAGACTTTCCTGCCATACCAGAGACTCCCTAGCCTCACCTGCTAGTACAAATGTTTCACATTGAAAGAAATATAACAAATGTAGTTCTCTTAGACTTAATTATCAGTGATGTCAGTATTCTCTCAAGATCTGGCTTCTCAATTATTCCTTCTTCTCATAAAAGATTTGGGTGCAGATTTTCAAATATAGTCAGAGCTGCTATTTGTAGCACTATGTCCTTATACCCTGCTATCTGCTTTTCTCACCATCCCTCCATTTCATTACCCACTTTTGTTCTCAAGCCTATGTATTGCTACTCAAGCTGCTGGCTGGTAACCTTCTCTCAAAAAATAAACATTGGATACCTTTCTCCCTTTAGCTCTCCTTAAATTAGCTATTTCAGAGGGTTTTCCACCCTGTGTTTATGATTATATGTTTTGTGTGTGTGTGTGTGTGTGTGTGTGTGTGTTTTATTTCATTAGCTTCTCCTTTCCAGAGGATAGAAATTCTGGAAAGAACCTTAGTTTAGGGATTGTCGCACTGTAACTCACTGACACTGAACATCCAGATTCTGCAGCCAATTCTTTCATATTCTACCTGGATTCACTAACAGTAAATTTCTTTCAGAGCATCAATATTTCACCCTTTAGGGTTTGACTCTCACTGAACCTCAATTTTAGACCAAGTTCATACACTCTCCCCAGGATTTCTAGAGCCAAAATAGTCAGAAGACTGGGTTAGGCACCAGTTTTAGTTCTCACACCTTCTGTGGCAGTCTTGAGGCTGATTAACTAACAGCATACAAAGTAGACCCCAATGTCACATGACATCAAATGAGATTATCTATGAGCCAGGCTAATTAACTATTATTGAATAAGAAAAAAAATATTGTTAACTCCTTATCATCACCATAACATTTGGATCAAAAAGATATGAAGTACTATATAATAGAAACAACACTGAAAGAAATAAAATTCTAGATTTAAATCTGCCACATAGTTACTTTGATAATCAATTTATACTTGTGAGCATTAATCTCTCTGTCAAATTAGGCATTCATGTATGTAGGTAGATTCTAAGGGGCCTTGTATGTAGAAAGTAACTGGTCTTTCCAGAATGAGGCAACCACATTTCATTGGCACAATCCATATTTTAACACAAGCTGGATAAATTCAAATATACCCTACATACCATCATTGCCAACTGAATTTTGAATTGGCTTAACAGTTGAAAAGAACGTAATGACTATAGTACACAATCTTTTCACTTAAAAAAAAAAAAGTTTATCACATACT
Source organism: Spilogale gracilis (assembly GCA_004023965.1). NCBI lineage: Eukaryota > Metazoa > Chordata > Mammalia > Carnivora > Mephitidae > Spilogale > Spilogale gracilis. The sequence goes on from PITA01002180.1 coordinate 30,399, forward strand.
CTTAAAAAAATAGTGAAAAGATTGCATTATCTTAATATTTTTATTTTTTTTAAGATTTTATTTATTTATTTGACAGAGAGAGAGATCACAAGTAGGCAGAGATGCAGGCAGACAGAGAAGAGGAAGCAGGCTCCCCAATGAGCAGAGAGCCCAACACGGCCTTGATCCCAGGACCCTGGAATCACGACCTGAGCCGAAGGCAAAGGCTTTAACCCACTGAGCCACCCAGGCGCCCAACTTTTTTACTTTTATATTTACTTTTTTACCTTTTACTTTTACCCAATCATTTACTACAGGTGACAATACAAACAAAATCCAATTTGCATAGCTATTTTTGACAAATATGCTCAAGAAAAAAAGATGTTTGTACATCTCCATAGTTTTACATTGAAGTTTTGTTTTAAATCAAAGGTGTTTCATGTGAAAGCTTCCTCAAACTTAGGATTCACAACTGACCTCAATTACACTTGGGGAATGGTAATCCATCTTTCTATGATGAAAGACATATTAGAAAGAAAAGCTTCAATGAGGAAACAAATCTCGTGGACAATGGTTCAGCAGTTCATAGTTAAAAGGTTGAGGTCTTTTCAGATGGCGAATCACTCTTGATTCTGTGAAAATTGCTTTCAATAGAATGGTGATTTCCATTTCTGTCTAATTAGACATCTATAAGACACTATACTAGTCCTTCTCATCGGCTCTACACACATATTCACCAGAACAAGTGGTCCAGTTAACTTTTGTTATATGAAAAATGACTCTTGTCCCAAATCAGTTCAACCCCCAGATAACCTTTTTTAGTAACCATGTTAGTTTTCTCTTGTAGCACAAGTGGCTTAAAACAACACTCATTTATTACTCCCCTCTTTCTTTCCAGATGCCAAAAGTCCAGTATGAGCAGACTAATTTCTCTGCTCAGACTCTCACACTCAAATGTCAGCTGACTGTGTTTATATTTGAAACATGAAGGAAAAATTTGCTTCCAAACACTTCGAGGTTGTGGGCAGGATTCAGTTCTTCGTTGTAGTAGTCATGAGGTCCTCTCTTGACTGTTTAGCAACTCTCAAGTCCTAGAGGTCGCTTATAGTTGCCTGATGTGGGAATTCTCTCAGGCGCTTGTCAACATCACAACCAACAGCAAGATCCCTCATGAAAACCTTCCTCAAACTTTCAAACTCTGTCTCCCTCTCTCACAATTAGCCAGACCCTTGCTTTGCAGGGCTCCTGTAATTAGTGTAGGCCCACCCTAAAAATCTCCCTCTCTTAAGATCAACTGATTAATAGCCTAAATAAGTCTGCATGATCCTTTTGCCATGTAACTTAACAATAAGTAGAGTAGAGTAAGAAGAGAGGCAGAGTGCCTATCACAATCTCTAAGATTAGGGTGGGGGAGTCATTTCAGAACTCTACCTACCACAGTGATGAATGAAAAGCCAACTGAATTCTACCTTATTGAATGCAATCCTTTCAGTTTTACACAATTCAAAGGCACAGGGCAACTTTTTTGTGAGTGTTGGCCCAACATGATAGATTTACGTGAAACTTTAATTTCTATAACTACAATATGATCCATTGAATTTATCCAATGATCTTAACCAATTTACGATCTACAATTCCCTTAGAATAATAATAAAACAGCTCTTAATTATTTACCTGATGCCAAGCCCTGTTTTCAGTATTTCACTTGATTTCACTCAAAATCCCCACACTGAAACTAAGATAGACACCCCTGTTATCCCCAACACTATTTTATATGTGAGGAAATTTAGCCATAGAAAAATTATTTTTTAAAAAAAGTTAAGTATTTTCCCCACGATCACCCATCTATGGTTCAGCCCACTTAGGCATTCTAGAACCCAAAAAAGTCATCTTTACTTTAAACTATTTTTATGAATCATGGTCATGCAGTTATTTCCTAAATTCCACTTCTGATGAAAAGCACAAGTTATCACAAGAGACAGTACAGCAACTTTTGGCATCTGTAATTACTAGAAAAATTATTTGCCCTTACTTTGAATCTTTGAATCTTCTTTTTCTTTTTTTTTTTTTTCCCCGAAATACTACTCATTTGTTTAGGTCTACCTTCCGCAAAAAATATTAAATATATTTTATTGTCTGATTTTTTACTTTTCTTTTTTTTTTTAAGATTTTATTTATTTATCTGACAGAAACACAGCTAGAGAGGGAACACAAGCAGGGGGAGTGAGAGAGGGAGAAGCAACACCCCCACTGCTGAGCAGGGAGCCAGATGCAGGGCTCAATTCTGTGACTCTGGGATCATGACCTGAGCCGAAGGCAGACGCTTAACAACTGAGCCACCCAGGCGCCCCTGATTTTTTTTTTCTTAATCTGGTGGGTTTTTAAGATTTTAAATCACTTATTAAGACTCCCTTAGGTCTCTTATCCAGGCTAAATATCCATTGTTACTTACTGTGTGGCACAGGGTCCAAAATCTTTACTAATCTAAATGCTGTCTAATTGATTCTTAAATGTCTTTAAATGTATTCTGTCCAATGCAACCCAAGATACTAATTTTTTTTAAGATGCTAATATTTCTAATTATTTTAAAGAACATATGGGTGTCAGTCATCGTATGCCAGGTCATGCTGCAATATAATCACCCCCAGCCAAATCCCAGTCTCTTAATAAAATGTATTTTAATTGTGTTCTATATCCAGTGTGAGTTGGAAGGAATTCTCCTCATCACCACTCAGTGAAGAGACTGAAAAGTTTTCTGTTGAACATCCGCTTCCGCTGTCAAGGGGGCAGGTAGGAAAACATGGAGCAGAGTCTTGGACTGATACTTAAAATTTCTCCACGGCAATGACACACACATACACGAGCCCAAATGTGCCTATGTGCAGACACACTCACACACACACCTATTTTTTTAGTTCAAATGCATTAGTCAAAGCAAGTTATATGGCTCTGCTGACTTCAAAGAGAGTCTGAACATAAGCACAATCATATTATCATCCCCAAGAAGAAGAAAAGCAGAATATTGAAATAAAGAAAACAAGAGAGAATCTCAGTATAAAAGTCAGGTTATGCTACCATAAAAATACCACTTAATGACTCTTAATGGCAGAATGGGCAAAACGTTCTCTTAAAAAATATCTACATAATCTCTTATTTTCTTTGAGCCATTGCTCTCTGCGACCTGAATGCCAGCCTAGCATCTACACAGCCCACGACTGTGTCAGTGTTGAAGGCAGTCATGCCACCATATTCCCCTTAAGCCACCAGCTGAGAGATTACAAACAATGAGGTCTTGCAGATGGCTGCGTTACTCCCTAAACTTTTCCGAGAGGGCATCACGGGATAAACTAAATCTATTCAAGTTTTCTGATCGAAATAATAAAGTAATTGAGGAAAGGGGAATAAGAGGTAGACATCATAAACTGTCACATTGCACCTGCCATTTCAGTTTGTGGTCAAAGTTAAATGAAGAGAAACACACACTTTATGGGAATGCTAGTTCACCTCTTCCAATGTGAAATATACTCCAATATCCACTTAAAGGAAAATAGATTTGCTTAACGTTACTCATTCATCCCCTTGCTGCCTGCCAGCAATATACCTAACTAAAATTGTAAGGGATCAATGAGCTTTCCTTACAACTGTGCTTCCTTACCATGATTGAAGCACACTTTTCATCTGAGAGGATTACTTTAACTAGAACCTGGTGCATGACTCCAAGGAAGAGATTTTAAAAAGAACGTTTGGCTTTCTAATGAAGGAACTGAAAAAATAAAAATTCTGCAGTCTACTTTATATCTAAAGGCAAATTTCAAAACAAGTACTCTATTGTATTTTTAAAAAGGGGACCACTTCATTGTAAGCTGAGCTCTGAACCAGCCATAATGTAGAAAGCAAATCAAACATACCTTCAATTTGACAGATATCAAAAGTACTTAAGCGGGTGCCTGGGTGGCATAGTCGGTTAAGCATCTGACTCTGGATTTCGGCTCAGGTCATCACCTCAGAGTCTTGAGATGGAGCCCCATCTGGGGCTTCCTGCTGGATTTTCTCTTTCCTCTTCCTCTGCTCTCCCCCCACAAACTTTTTTCTCTCTCTCTCCCTCTCTCTCCCTCCTTCACCCCCTCCCACTCTAAAAAAAAAAGGACTTAAGAAAAGTATGCATTAACATTAAAATACAGTTTCTTAAATTGTGGTCTGTAGACCACCGTTATCAAAATAACCTGGATAGTTTAAAATGCAGACACCATGTCCCATCTTCACATCTCAACATCCCCAGGAAAGGAGTCTTCATGCTAATGTTAGAAATACTATTTTAGGAGGAAAGTGAATTGAAATAGCAGGAAGGTTCTTAAAGATATGAGTATCAAAAGGATAATATTTTGAGAGTTTCTGTGAGGTCTAAATGACTTGCTCTCTGTAAAGCACTTACAACAGCACCACACAGACTCAATAAATGTCAGTGCCTTCCAAAGTGTCCTCCAAACAATAAGAACTGGTATTCTGCGGCAAGACCCAAAGTTGTCATAAAGCCAAACGTCAATGGGGTGAAGAAACTCAGTGAGCCGATATTCCATCGGTATAGTCAGGGATGTGGGAAAAATAAAAAGAAAGTTTGAAGAATACAGTTAGAAGGGAGTAAGCTTTTTATGTCGATCAACCCATCTCTTCTCAAATCTCCCCTTCATCTTGCAGTGTGTTTTTTGTTTTTTGGGTTTTTTTTGAAAGGTATTTTAGTAATATCTTGGAATTTTACACCTATATAAGAAATTTAACTCCACAGGCTTAATTTCTGTATTTGAAAACACACATGGTGCATAATTTAAAAGACTTTGCCAAATTCATCTTTGGAGCTCAGGTGGAATTCTGTCAATGGTGATGTCTTACATTCAGGTTGAATGAAAACCATATAAAAACCATAACAAAATATGTAATGTAAATAAAACCAGGATTCCCATATCCGGTTACAAATTTGAAATACATTGTGTATATTATGTCCAAACACTCACCAAAAGAAATCACTTCTGTCTAAGAACAGTGTTTTACTCCCCCTTTTGAAATAATGCGGAGAGGAACCAGGGTGGCTTAGTTGGTTCAGCATCAGACTCCTGGTTTTGGCACTGGTCATGATCTCAGGGTTGTGGGATTAAGCCCTGCACCAGGTCCCATGTTCAGCAAGAAGTCTGCTTAATACTCTCTTTCCCTTTCCCCTCTGCTTGTGTGCACGTGCTCTCTCTCTAAAATAAATAAATTCCTTTCTTTTTTTAAGATTTTATTTATTTATTTGACAGAGAGAAACATAGCTAGAAAGGGAACATAAGAAGGGGGAGTGAGAGAGGGAGAAGCAGGCTTCCTGCCAAGCAGGGAGCCTGATGTGGGGCTCGATCCCCAGTCTCCGGGATCATGACCTGAGCCAAAGGCAGTCGCCTAACCAACTGAACCACCGAGGCGCCCCTAAAATAAATACTTAAAAAAATAAAATAATGGAAGAAAAGCAAGGGGAAAAGTGAGAAAAGAAATGGAGGAAAACAAAACATGATGCTTCAGACAAAACATACTCAGTTACTTTTGTGAATGGATTTTCTACAGAAGAGACACTCTCCCTCAGTTCACTGAAAACTGAATGTCACTTGTGCCAGACTACAGTTTTTGCCATAATAATAGCAAACTACACTGGAAGATGTTACGAGATTCTGATTTTTGTGTCTAAATTAAGTTCAAAATTTGCGGTATTTATTCATCAACTGCCATGTTCTTTGACTTGTATAGTCCTAATATACTCTTCTATAAAGTACAGGTAATAACAACTGTCCCCTAAAATGACATTTTACTTACAGAATTCTTGTCTTTAGAGTGTGTGTATACATCCATGCACATGCGCACACACACCTACTAAAGAAATGTAGAAAGAACTAGCCAGCATTCTGGATATTTACTGAGGAGTCCAGACCCTAAGTAAGATTGCAGGCAAAATTCTGAGCACATGTTTTTGTTTTTTTTTCCTCGGAAGCAGTACCATTTTAGATTTCAAGCTTTGCGACACAAGAAATGTAAGAATGAATATGAGTAATGGATATGAAGTGTAGCAGTGTTTTTCAATCATCTTGGCCACGGTACACAGCGAGGTAGATACGGACTTTACATGGACCTAACACACGAGGACACATGTGTACACCCACTTTCCTGAGCCAGTACCAACCCTTTTGAGGTGGAGTGCATTCTGACAATGCAGTTTGCACATTGGTGACTCTAAATCCCAGCACTCTAGCAAAATTGAGATAGATGATACAGAAATCTCACATATATCACGGTCCTCTTGACACCATGCCATCCTTGCGGACTGTGCTGTCAATCATAATACGCAGAGAGGCCAAGGAACACTTTTCTTGCAGTGGCCTTGTCAAAGAGCAGATCCCAGGAACTATTTATGATCTGCCGAGGACAAGTCAAGGCTGAGCTACAGGAAACTGAGGATTTAATTGGGTCAAATGCAGTAGACCTCATTAAAGCCCATTCTCTTTATATGTTAACATATTCTGGGGAGAAGGTGACTTGCCTTCTTCGTGGTTTGGGTATTATAATTAGTATTTTAATTAATAGAAGTTAGGGCTCATCTCCCTTGATTTTTCCATTACAGTGTAGTTGGTATGCCAGGATCTCTCAGAATATGTAGCCTGAGCCACGGAAGAGCAGCTAGAAGCTTCTTGGTTGGGGCAGCCATAGTCCTTCAAGCAAATCACAAGACACTACCTTCTATCTCTCTTTGATATGTTAGTGTCAAAATACGTGATTTTTGTTTTGTTTTATCCTTTACCATTTGGGTCTTAATCAATGAATATAGGAAAAAATGGGTTTTTAATCATAAATTGGCTTCTAATACTCCAAAATACTGTGTATTAGGACCTGAACTAATGTTTCTAGGTTTTAAGTTTATAAAAGTGTATTCAGTAGGAGTATTAGTGTGTGTAAAGTCTTATTTTTCATGTTTCACCCTGCCTTCTGACAGGTGGTTCTCCCATGTTTCTGGAAACCCCCAGGCGTGTCTCTTGTGTGACGAGACGCAAACAGATTCCTGCTGGTACCACTGCTGCCATGAATCGTGTCTTGACTTCTCCCACAGGCTACCTGGGTCCCTCAGTTCCCTTCCTTCCTGCCCTTCCAGACACAGGCACAGGGGACAGCCCCTTCTCTTGCAAGAATAGCAGCAGTCCCTTTGGCCCCTGCCTGCTGGGGAAGATCTCCCCTTCCCACTACTTCTTTGAGTTATGCCCCAAAGCAGCACTCCATAGGCCTCACTGTTTATTCGTAGAATAGCTCTCTTGAACTTTACTTTGAGTCCTTTGTCCTTCTCAGTTCACGCGTTTGTGTATGTACCTCGAATGGGCTAGCATTGAGGATACACTCAAGGTAAAGCCCCACCACTAGAGCTCCATGTAGCAACTCCCTCTGCCAACAACAGCTCTTTAGGAGTCCTGCTTGGTTTTTTTATCCCTTTTGGTCAGGCGGCTTAAGCTCTTCCCCTTACACATGGCAGGCTGGCTCCTCTCCATGTAGTCTTCTGTGGCACCGATGCCAACTTCTAGCCACCAGCAGGCTCTCGCAGCTGAGGTTTTCCACAGGCACTCCTCAGACGTGACATGAAGAGGTTCTGTCAGTCCCCTTTCCCTGGTTGTAGATGCTTGAGTACCTCTGATACTCAAGGTAGGCCTTCATTTCATGAGTACTTTCACTTCTAATCTTAGAAATGTCCCATTTTAAATCTGGGAACACTGAGCCCAATAAGATGCAGGGGATTTATTCAAATAAAACTATCTAAGTAAGATGTAAACAGAGGTTTCCCTCCATGCCTGGATGTGCTTTGAAATATCAGGCCCCACCTTATTCAACTGAAGAATAGGTGTCTCACGCATGACAAAAGCAAACAAATGTTACTTTCTTGTTTAAATGCCATTGGCCTATTTAACATCTGGGTGCTTTCTTCAAGACTGCACACTGGTAATTCATGATCTAATTTATAGTTAGCATGTTCTATTCTATATGCTCTTTACTCTAACTGGCTCTGGATCTCTGCCCCTCCCTTAACATCTGGATAGCCTTCCATTCTGTTCATACTCTCAAGAATCTCAAGTCTATATTCTAGCTATGATCTTCCTCCTGAGCCCCAGACCAAAATTTCTAGCCACCTAATTGACATATCCAGGTAGAAACCCAGGTATACATCAAATGTCATAGGTCAAGGAGGACTAAGCTTATGATTCTTCTTGGATTATGTACAGTTTTGGTTAACTTTGCCCAGTCACCCCATAGCAAAATAGAACCATGACTCAAACATCTACAACTCTCCTTTTTCCTTACCTTTCACTTCTAATCAGTCCCCAGATTGTAATGTTTTTCAAATATATCTCCTTTTCTTTATGTTTTACTGCCCTCATTCCAGTCTCCCTGATTCCTCTTCCTTGCAATCTCTTTTCCAAGTCGACATTGATAAGAAAGCCTACTTAGTTATGCCCATTCTCTATGTCCACTTCAAAGTTCTCAGAGTGTACACTCCCCCCCATCAGCATGAGTTCGGAAATGTGGGGCCGCTTTGTCATTATAGCGCTGAGAGACCAGAAGGATATACTGATGCGCAGAGCTGACAAATTTTGCAATGCATGGACAGTTCCACAGGAGGAGGAGGAACTGTGCCAATCCTACGCAACTTCAGAAACCCCACTGGACACTGAGTAGGTTAAAACACATATGTATGCACGCACGCACACACGCACACATGCACACACACACACACACATATTATGATTATCTTAATACCAGACCTTCATTCCATTTTACAAAAAAACCCACATTGAAGTCAGTATTATATACTGAATTTTCCAGAAAGGCTACTACCTGATGGAAATTGAGAGAAATGGAATTTTGGAACGAAACAAGAACACTTCTCCACTTTGGAAACTACATCGGTACAGCCATGTGGGCTCTAGTGATGGACACACTAATGCAACACACCTTTATCAGTTTACATTTGTAGCTGTGGCATTCTTCAGTACAGGTGAGAGCATCTGTCTTAAATTCACTCTGTAATTGTGTGGAAGGATCTATATCCTGAAATATGTCTTTTATGAAAAATTTTTCTTTTTCATTTTCATTAAAAGCACAGTTTTTTCATTTTAATTACCTGTGTCAATAACTTATTTATGAATTTTAACTCCAAATTACTAAAGAGTGCTGCAAAATATTTTATAAAAACAGAGTTGTTGAGTCTTCTTTGGTTGAAAACAATTTACTGGGCGCCTGGGTGGCTCAGTGGGTTAAAGCCTCTGCCTTTGGCTCAGGTCCTGATCTCAGGTTCCTGGGATTGAGGCCTGCATCAGGATCTCTGCTGGGCAGGGAGCCTGTTTCCTCCACTCCCTGCCTGCCTCTCTGCCTACTTGTGATCTCTCTCTCTGTCAAATAAATAAAATTAAAAAAAAACAACAACAACAAACAGTTTACCTAAAGTTGATATTCGGTGGAATCAGAGACCATCAACATTTAGTCCCTATTTAGTTTTCTCATCTTTTGTATTCCTCTATAAACACCCAGAGTTCTGCTCAAATGCAGATTTTTTTTTTTTGCTCATGTTAATCTTTGTTTAAAATGATACTACTAATTTTTTTTTTCTCTTCCCAAACTTACCAAAAGCCTCTTCTTGGCAGAAAGTAAAGCATGCATGGATGTATTTTATATGCTTAGGGTTCTCTTATTTCTGAACTTGGCTAGCCAACATCCATTCTCCTTCCTAACTGGAAGCATTATTCCTCCTTGGATAAAAACTGCTGGGATTGGAGGCAGACGCTTGGCACTGCACTAGCTAAAGAAATAAGCTCAAGATCCAATGTGGGTCTACTGAAAATTATGGTCTTCAAATCCCGAGCTAAAGGTGGAGAAAATAAAAATAAACAAAAATCTGAAAAAAATTGGATTTCATCCATTTCAGACTCAGGCTCTGAACAAAGTACTTCAGTTATGAGACAATTCCTTCCTGGCACTGCAAACTTAAATAATATAGTGCTTTAGCATTATGGGGTTCTTTTTGGAAATAACTTGTTCTAGAGTTGACCAGCTACCAGCATGACAAAAACCAAATATGCAATGTGCAAGCTATTCTATCAAATAACTAGGCTGCTTACCTTTGCGTCTTTAATTCTCTAAATCCTATGATACCAGCTGACCCAACCAACACACTCTGCAGAAAAGGAAAACTACCATAAGCATATAAATTCCTGATAGCCTCATCTCTAATATGGCTTGGAGTGGTTTTATATTTCAGACTACAATACACTGAACTTTTTTTGGCATTTGATATTTTCCAGTATAAAAAAGATACGACACTTCTAGTAAAACTCTATTAAGAAATCTATTTCATTGGCTGTTTTACCCCACAAGGAATAAAATTAGCCTTCCTTTTAAAAATAATAATTATAAACTCTGTCAATTCTTCCAGTGATGGATGGATTTGTTCTTTAATCCAAAGGGTATTTTAGCAATTTTGGGTTTACTCACTGCTGCATAGTTAGCAATGACCCTCGAACTATTTTGTCAAGCGAGTAAGATACGAAATCTTGATTCTTCTAATAGGTGAGGCAGGATGAATAAAAATTTCAACTCTGCTTCTTAGCAGTTGAATGGCTCAAAGAAATTCTCCTATGTGCCTCACAGTATCACTTATGCGCTGCAGGACATAAATCAGGGTGTCTATGAAACATGTTTGAGTCTTGGTCTTAGCCTCTACACTGTTTGATGAACCTATCAACCCCCACCAAAGGCTCAGGCGGGGCTGGTCCACTGGCATAGTGGCACACATGAACACTGTATTATGTAGAACACTAGACATAAATTAAGACATAAACTCTAGACATAAATTAAGATCTCAGGGTGTCATTATAAACGTGATGAAGAGTAATCTTAAGTTTGTTCCATTTTCTGGATAAATCCCAGATAATGGGACTCTCAGATTCTCCTCTCTTTTGCTCAAACATAAAGCAGAAATAAAATGGAGGAAATGGGTTTTCTCATTTCTTACTTCTAAGGTAATTAGATTTGGGGGAGGGGATTGTTGGGGAAGGAAACATGGTAGGTAATGGTAGGACTCACAGCACCATGCCCATGGAAGGAAAGAAAGGAAAATGAACTTTAGTTTGAGCCCTGAGAATCACATTGCTGTTTCCACAGGGACAATCTATGAAACTGTATTTGATTTCAGCAAAGCAAAGGGCTTCTCTTATAGAAGTTTCTGAATTTAGGAGAAAGAAAAACAAAGGTAAGCATGTTTTTCAATAAAACAATGTAGACATCTCATTCTGTTTCTACATTTCTGGATCATATTTGAAAGGACAAACTATTATTATGTACTTGTAAATTAAGATACACCATTTTAATAGCAAAAGGCCAAACTAAGCAAAAAAGAATCGTGTTATTAACAGAAAAATATGTTCTCTAAATACTTTATAATTGGTGATTCCAGGCATAACATGACTTCTAGTGATTTTTAAGTATTGATCAAAATAAATTTTTGAGCAAAATACTGAAGAGGCCTACATCTTTTCCTCTCTTAAACATTCAGAATGCTCAGTCTTCTATTGGTTTATTCTAGAATAAATTAGAACACCACTAAGATCATTGAAAGATCAATAATAAAGTTTCAAGAATGACATGGGCATCTTGCTTTACACATTTGCATGTCCTAATTATTACTACTATTTAGGTAAATTTCTTCTGGCTTAAGTTTCAAAACTGGGCACCTGTTTATGAAACTTACGGAATACATGACCAGCAGTAATTGATATTCTAACTAAAACTCAGGAGTGTGGAAATACTCAAAAAGCTAAATATCTATTTACTAGCGGGTTGTTTTTAACAGCTTTACATTTTCTGTTACTGACATTCAAGCAAGTGAGCTAAAAGGTCTTTAATTGGACAATGCTTTTGCAGACAAATTAAAACCACTCTTCACAGAAATAAAAGGCAGCTATTTGCATGTTGTATTCAGCAGCCTAATTTGTTTTTACAGATCAACATTAATCTGCTTTTCTTTGGTTGACATCATGCAGTTGGCAGCAAATGCTAATTAGGCACGTTGGTTTCTTGTGTCAATCTACAACAATAAGCAAGAGAGAAAACTTTTGGAAAAAAGTTCATTAGCTAGATACCCCCTCCTACTTCTGTGTTTCACAATTTTCTCAGAATGTTGTTTTCTACAACACTTCACATTTGATGCTCCATCACATTCTCCGCCCCCTTTGGAAATCTTCTCCTTTCAGGTTTTATTAGCAAATCATTTATTACATAAAGACATAGAGCCAAGAGGTAGTAAGAGGTTACCAAATAGAGGAGATGAGATAAGAATTTAAAAGGAGGGGCGCCTGGGTGGCTCAGTTGGTTAAGCGACTGCCTTCGGCTCAGGTCATGATCCTGGAGACCCGGGGATCGAGCTCCACATCAGGCTCCCTGCTCGGTGGGAGGCCTGCTTCTCCCTCTCTCACTCCCCCTGCTTGTGTTCCCTCTCTGGCTGTGTTTCTCTCTGTCAAATAAATAAAATCTTAAAAAAAAAAAAAGAATTTAAAAGGAGCCTCTAGGAATCCACTCTAGTTCCCCAAGCTCCTAGTGCTTTACCTATTCTAATAGCGTAGTCCAAATGCCTCCGTGCTCACAAATGTTTGTAGTTGCTCGATTTGCATAGAGGTTTCAAACTTTGATCTCCTAATGTCAGGGAGATTTTCTAACAGCTTACCTGACAATCACTGACCGCCACCTGTGTTCTCTATCCCAGTTAATGCCACCTTATTCTCACAGTTGGTCCAAATAGAAAATTGGGGCCATTTTAGATTTCCTTCCTTTCCTCCCCTCACCTTTTAAACAATGGGCAAATCCTATAAAATCGGTTACTTAACTGATTCAGCACTTCTCTGTGCCTAACAGGCATGACTCAAATACGATGATAAAGCTGAGTTTCTTCCTCCAAGGATCTTACCCTCAGTATCTCTGTTTATTTTATCCCATTACATATGTATGAACTATTTGTTCCCACAACCATTTATTAGAACCTAATACGTTAAACACAACACTTGGAGAATTAAGATAAATAAAACATGATCTCTATTCTATGGACTCCATCATTGGTAAAGGCAGACCAGCAAATTAAAAATCCCAGAGCACTTAAAGTGAAGAGGGTATATAAGAGAGAAATTTGACCTTCCTTTTGACCTGACAAAATTTTACTGAACTTTCAAGTGCAGGTTGAAAGCTTAAGATTACATGAGACCGTGCTAAGATGTCACAGTGCTACCCACCCCCATCTTTAGACGTTTAGCCTCTAATTTCTTTTTTTTTTTTTTAAGATTTTATTTATTTATTTGACAGAGAGAAACACAGCTAAAGAGGGAACACAAGCAAGAGGAGCGAGAGAGGGAGAAGCAGGCTTCCCGCCGATCAGGGAGCCCGATGTGGGGCTCGATCCGGGGTCTCTAAGATCATGACCTGAGCCTAAGGCAGTGGCTTAACCAACTGAGCCACCCAGGTGCCCCTAGCCTCTAATTTCTTACTGAGTTTTATTTTTCTTCCCAACTTTCACCTCTGTCTGAAATTGTTGTATGGGTTCTTATTTACTGTGTGACTCCTCCATAGATGCAAGATTCATAAGGACAGAGATTCTGAATTTATTCATTTACTCATGTATTCAACAAGTACACATCAGGTATCTATTGTACATTCCCCCTTGTCCCCAGAATCTGTGCTTAGAATGGTCTTTGATTCATAACAGGTCATCAATAAGTTCTTAAATTTTTTAAAAATGAAGGAATATATAAGGGATTGAAGCTTCCCTGAGATGCATTATAATCTCTCTCCTCTGTCCTTTCCATTGACCTTTGTTTCTCTTCTCCAAACTTCTTATTGGTGTTTTTTGTTGTTGTTTTTTTGTTTTGTTTTGTTTTGTTTTTTAGCATTGCACAAGTATGTCTTATTCACTAAATCATAAGTCCTGGAGAAGAGGGAATGTGGCATTTATATTTGCAGTTCTGTGTGATATCTAGCCATTTGACACTCTAACAGTAGAAATGCATGGCCAGGCATACCAAGAAGAAATTTAGACCCATTTAGTAATGGAGTGAATTTAGTCTATTGTTTATACTTGGGTGGCCATATTTTCCTATCTGGCAATCCCATGAGACTCTGTCACTCAGGGCTTTGTGCCTCCTGCAAATGGGATTTTATGAATAGCTTAGATGTAGCTTTTCCTGAACCAAATCTGAACCATAAGACTCAGAATTAAAAGAAAGAAAAAAAAAAAAAAAAAGAAAGGAGGAAAATTAATCTCTTTTTAAAAGGTTTACTCTAAAAGAGGTTGCACTGTGAATTACAGATTTTCATTCTTTTAAATAAGGTGCTATAGTATAATCAAAATATGTATCAAATTACCAAAATAAAAGATATCTTCTTGGCCAGGTTTTAAGGACACACAAATTGTTTCAAGTAAGTATGTATGGAAAATATTCCTTCAAACTCTGTCTGCTCAAGGACTTTCATAGAGAAAAATGTATCAGGGGCCAAGGAGCTACCACCAAAATGCTAAATACAGTAGAAAGAAACAAGTTATTTTTGCCAAAGAGTCAACAAGCAAACATGACTGTTTGGCACCATTTGGGAATTTCTGCACCGGTCCTCTGTGCTTTGGTTTTTATACGCTCTTTCTAATTTACAGATACCAGGAGATTGCAAAAAGGGAGACCATTAGCAGTAGAAAGAAATGTAAAGGTCCTCTTTCTGTAAGGAAAACAAGAATTATTCCAAGCATCCAATTTCATGTCTCATTACTCTTTTGGCCTTGCTTTCAGACTGTAGGGCTGTCCAAGAGGGTCTTAGCCCCAGACCAGAGAGAGAGAGAAAAGTTTTCTAGCATATATTGACCATAGCCTTTGTGCTGGGTCTATGCTAGGTCTTCAACAAACATCATTTTCTGTGATCTTTAAAATAATTCAGTGCAATAGCCACATCATATACAGAAGGGCAGAGGTATAGAATGGACAGAAGAAACTTAAACACAAAAAGAATATGAATATATGCAGTGTTGAAAGGAAGAATGTAGATATCAGAAGCAAATCTCACACAAAATTAAAAATAAATCTGAAAGGCAATAAAACTTAACTAATTGCCATCTAAGCACTTGGAATTGTACAGAGCACTCCGGATACAAAATAAGAAAACAAACACGTAAAGTTTGTGTAGTAAGATAGTTCAGGATTTAAATCTACTGAAATCTAGCTAACAACCTCAGACATGCTGTTTAACATTAGACAACTCAGACAGATTCTTCATCTGTAAAATTGGAACAGCAATTCCCCCCTCCAAAGCTTGTGACCAGAACAAAGCCAAGTAATATACAAATAAAACAAAGGAGTATGTGACACATAGCAAAAGCTGAATCGACTGTGGCTGGTATCAAAATTCTGGTACACTGGCATATTTAAAGTGAGGCATCATGTTTTAAAATGGCAAAGATATCCACAGTATGTAAATATTTGATTCACAGAGTTATCAAAAGAAATGAAAAGAAATCACTTTATTGCTCTCCCATTGCTCTTACTCAACCCTATATAGATAAAATATTAGAAGCAGAACACAAATTCACAATTGAGCTTCTAGAAATCTTTACTTTTACAAAGATTCTACATAAAGAAATGGCCATGTCCTTGAATAAATCATGAGATTAAAATAATTCACAAGAAAGCACAGGTCATGATTTAGTAAATTTCTTCCCTTTAGGATAATATACTGTCATTATAAACAATATCCCCAAGACGTCCACCTCCTAAAACTCCTAAGTATGGTCTATGACTGATGTTACTAGGAAAGAGCCCAAATGAAACACAAGGATCTTTTAGTAGCTAGAAATTTAACAGGTAAAAGCAGTGTCCCCATCTAACAAGGATTCTTTCATCAGTTCCTCTTGCCTAGTTCAACATCAAAGAGCTTAGGGACTGAATCATGAAATGTTACCATGACTCAAACTCCTGTTTAAAGCACTCTCCCTACCCTTCCACTGCAGCAAATAAAGGAATCACAAGCAAGTTATTTTTTAAACAACACATGGTCCTAACAGTTTGAGCTACGCAAGAGTACTTTGTACCTGGAGTGATGGCTGTTTAAGTGCTTTTACCAGAGTATGCTCTGCTGTCTTCCCTATGGAACCTCTAAGTGCAAAATATGTAACTCAGAATTTCACAGACAGCATCAGAGGGCATCTAACAATACAGGCCATTTCCTACTTACTGAGTAATATTTCCAAAAAGGTAACCAGCTGGTCTCTAGTCCCAGCGAAGTTCAAGCAAATGGCTTTTAATGGAGCAAAAGGCTGAAGCTGAGGATAAAAAAAGTTCTCATGGAAAACTAAATATATTAATGAATGGCTCCAGAACTATAGGAAATATCCCCTACATATTTATTAAGTAGTAGGAAAAAGATTAAAAGGCAAAGGTAACATATAGAACTAAGAATGTTTATGGGCTATATTATTTTATGCTATCCTCAAAATAGTTCCATGTAGTAGGTTTTATGCTCTTTTTTTTTTTTTTTTTTTTTTTTTTTTGCAGTAAAGGGAACACTGAGGACAAAAGTATTGACTGGTTTTCCAAACCCTACATGGATAAAATATTAGAAGCAAAACAGAATTATTTTTATAAATTTTTGCTTCTGCAAAGATTCTACATAAAGGAATAGCCCTCTTCTTCATTAAATCCTGAGAGTACAGGAATTCGCAAACTAAGTCCCATATAGTCTGCTGTCCTTTTTGCACCATTTTAAACATATTAGGAAAGTTATTCACAAGAAAATACAGGAGGTATAAGACCTACTTTGACTCTCCAGGCCCTTAATCACAAGTGAGAAGATCCGAACAGAAAGTCAGATTTGTTCTCTAAGAGTCTGTTCCTTGGTTTACCTCTTTTCCCCTTTGCTTGTTTATTTTGTTTCTTAAGTTCCACATGTGAGTGAAATCCTATGGTATTTGTCTTTCTGACTCATTTCTTTTAGCATAATACTCTCTAGATCCATCCATATCATTCTAAATGGCAAGATTTCATCCTTTTTGATGGCTGAGTAATATTCCTGTGTGTGTGTGTGTGTGTGTGTGTGTGTGTGTGTGTGTGTGTGTGTGTGTGTGTGAGAGAGAGAGAGATTAGTCAATGGGCACTTGGGCTGTTTCCATAATTTGGCTACTGTATAGATAATGCTGCAATAAACATCAGGGTGTATGTATCTCAATTAGTATTTTTGGTAAATACCAGTTAGTACAATTGCTGGATCGTAGGACAGGCCTATTTTCAACTTTTTGTGGAATCTCCATACTGCTTTCCAAAGAAACAGACTCTTAATTACAGAGAAAAATGGTAGTTACCAGAGGGAAAGGGGTGGGAGGATGGGTTAGATAGGTGATGAGGATTAAGTGTGCACTTGTGATGATCAAGAAGTGCTATATGGAAGTGCTTAATCACTATATTGTACACCTGAAACTAACACGATACTGTATATTAACTAACTGGAATTTGAGTAAAGACCTAGGAAAGTCAGATTTGGGCTCTAGTTTCAATTTAGCACTAATCTTGGCTAAGGGACTGTGCTTAAACTTCTGGAATGAATTCATGGATTTGTAAGAGAGACAGATAATTTTGGTAAGGAAGCAGGGAGCCATAGCATTTTTGTCTTCAGAGCCTTTATCCTGGGACCAAATCTTTCTGGGCCAGTTATTACGAATGGAGCCTAAGGTAAGTAACTTCGAGCTCATTAAGTATGTTTCCTCCTTTAGAAAATAAAGATGAGAGAAAAAACGTAGTTTATAGTACTGCTATGGGAAAGATATGAGAAAATTTATAGATTTTTTTTTAAGGACAGCATTCCATGTATAGCAAGCATTCCGTAAATGCTGAATAATATTGGATGGAATCCATACTGTTGATTCTGAGATTTTTGCCTGCTAACTTTGGTGTTTGTATTCATTATGGTTGAAGATTCCAGGAGAAATAAAAGCCAGACAGGAACTCTGAAGTTGGGATTGTGTCTCTTCATTAAGCACTCAGTTTTCAGTAGAGGTCTTAGAAGTCCTGCTGGGTGGGGGTGGGGGAAGGGAAGAAATGGCAATTTTCAAGTAAAAAGATTTGAAAATGAGATAAAAGCAGTTTTGCCAGTATGTAAAGTGCTGGTGTTTTCTTGCAAAGAGAGTAGGAGGTAGGCTAGGTGTGAGGGTGTTACTCAAGAATTAGCACAAATACCAGAGAAAAAGATTGACAGCTCGGTTTGGTGAACTTAGAATGACCTAGCTCTGTGAAAGAGAATTTAAAATATGCAGTAAATGCTTCCGAATGTGAAAAAGAAAAAAACAGCTCAAAAATGAGAGGTCGGCTATCAAAAACAACAAAGATTGTACCTGGCCATCAGATGCTCATTTAAAAAGGATGTAAGGACATCTTTTCTTATGTCCATTCTCTGGGTAAGAAGCAGCACTCTCCCAGATTCTGAGCTCTTCCTTCTTAACCCTTCCCCTAATTGTAGTTATTTAATAATGATGAGAGAATAATGTAAATTCTGTTAGGTTAAGGATCACACCTCCTTTCATTGTGATTAGCCTGAATTAATGGCATTTCCATTAACTAAGCACTTGCCTTAAAAGCATCCCATGTTTTTAAAATAATATGAATTCTCAGTTATCTGCCTTATGAAGAGGCATCCCTTACAGAATCAACAAAAGCCCTTAATACAGACCTATTCCAAATAGCCATTTTTATCTTAGATAAATGCCAGAAAGTTCCCTCTTGTCCCTCTGAAATCAAATTTTCCCTAACTCTGAAGCAACCACTCTGATTTCCATATCATAGCTCAGTTTTGTCTGATATTGGTCTTTACTTAATAAAAATAATATGTACTAAGGGTCTTCAGATCACACTTTGAGAATTACTAGAATAGATGTATGATTATCTTTATAAGGCACTGCCAGAGGGTTACCAGTATTGGTGTATATTTTTCATTTCCACTTAAAATTTAACACTGTTAAAAGTTTTTCACATTCTTGCCAGAATTTGTTATTGCCAGTGATTTTTTTTCAGTTTATCTCGTCAGTGAGTAGAGAATGACATTTCATTGTGTTTTTAATTAGTATTTGTCTAATGACTAATGATGTGGAACACATTTTTATGAGCTTCGTGGCTATTTGTATAGCTTCGTTTATAAAATGTTTATTGAAGTTTTTTGCCTATTTCTTAAATTGAGTTGTGTTTTTTATTATTTGACATTTTAAATCTCAATGAGATTTTTTTTTTAAAGCATGAGACTTTAAAAACATGTTTTGGATATAATCTATTATAGATTGTGTATTGAAAACATTTTCTTCCAACCTGTGATTCACCTATTAATGCTGATTGATAAGTAGAAAATTTTAATTTTTATACAACAAATGTATCATTTTTCCTCTTATGATGGCACTTTTCATTTGCTGACTACAAAAGCTTTGCCTTTCTGAAGGTTATAAAGGTTATTTCTTGTGTTGTCTTCTAGAAACTAATGGTTTTAACTTTTACATTGAGACCTATGTTCCATTTAACATTAACGTCTGTATTCAAAGTGAGGTAGGAGTTGAGGTTTCTCTGCACCAGGAAACTGAAACATTCATTTAAGTCACTTTCTTGTGATAGTCACTTTATCACAGTGGGGTCTGAAACCAATCTGTAATATCTCTAAGGTATATGTGTAGTTCAGAATTGATTGGGTGTTCTATTTTTATTATCTTGGTCTTAAAAAGTCATCTTCATCTAAAGTTTTCATACACACCAATGCCTGTTCTCAAAAAAGTCTGACCCGCAAGACATTTCTGACTAGGAGAGACTTTGAAACTTTGCATCCTCCCCTAATTTTTCAGGGAAGAAAACTGAGGTAAGATTAATGACTACTCTTGGATCTCAAGGAATGATACCCATTATCGCTGCTTCCAAAACGACTTCTGCTACCACCATTATAATGGCATTGAGCATCAATCCTAAAAGTTATCTCCACTATTATAGACTCTGGACTCTATGAATGAGAAGAGTACTTTAAATAGTAATGGTTTTTATTTCAGGTCAATACTGTTATTATTTTCATAGACTATTTTAGTTCAGATGAGGTCTGATGCTATAATAGCCATATGGAGACACTATATAAACCACTTTTAGATATTGAAAGCTCTTCTCCAGGAATCACTCAGTTTAGGCCCTTTGTTGCCTACAGAAAGTCTTTCTAATCTCCTCCTGGGACTAATTACAAATGAGCCCCGACTTAAAAGCTTGCCTCACAAACTTATTTATAGCCTATTTTAAATTAGAAGCCTCTCCCCATCTGTTTGTTTCCTAGGCTGCCATAGTAAATTACCACAGATCTGGTGACTTCAAACAACAGAAATGTATTCTCCCACAGTTCTGGCAACCGAAGTCCAAATCAAAGTGTCAAGGAGGGTCACTGTGAAGACTCTGTGAGGGGACCCTTCCTTGGCTCTTCCTGCTTCTGTTGGTTCTCTGTAGACACATCTTCTCATGGCCTTTTTCTCTATGTATTTCTCCTCTTCTTATGAATCTTGGATTTAGAACCCACCCAATTAACCCAACAAGGTCTCATCACAAGATCTTTCACTTAATTATATCTGTAAGGACCCTTATTCCTAATGAGATCACATTCACAGATACTGGTGGTTAGAATTTGAGTCTATCTTTGGGGACCACAAGTCAACCCAAGACACCATTGATGAACCAAATAATGTGTGCACAGGACTAACAACTACAAACATCTTTGCATCAAGTCATTTGATAGCTGAGGGATGAGCTGTACTTAACTTATTCTTTGAATGGAATGGAAGATCAAGGATGATTAAAGAGAAAAAAATTTTTGAATTTCCTCCTTAAGCAAAACTTACTTTTCCAATATCTTCCGGGCCATACATACCCACTCAAATAACAAAAAATATCAAGGATAATGAGATTGATTTTGAATACAATCAAAATATACTTTCAGTAATGAATAGCACATACATACCTCCAATAGATAAGTTAATCAGAAGTGAAACCTTAAACAAACATGTCAGTCTCAGGTTTTAAAAGCTTTGCTGGTTGGGCCCAAAAAAGAAAAGAAACTTTTCTACCAAAGGGAATACTTTTGGTGAAGCTTAAATTCTATTTTATTTTTACTTATGTAATAAATGTTAATAAATTTATATATTTATTTTTCATGGATTTTGATGCTTTTTGTTCCAAGAAGTCCCATTTTAAATACCAGTCAACTATTATTTAACAGTCAATTACATATTAAGTTTTGAGGTATTTGTACTTCACTCCAATTAGAGAACCATATTCAGGTTTAGTCTTTTTGAATTATCTTATGTTCTTTGAAAATTAGATGTAAAAGACATCTCTTATTCAAGCTCCTTGCTTAATAATCTTAAATGGATACAAAACCCAAGTGGTTTCTTCTATCACAGAGTCTTGACCTGGTCTACAATAGGTCTTATTATTTTATTGAAACTTACTTCAAATTTAACTGAAACAAAATATAGACATTTCCACTAGTCAGAGCACATAGATGACTTCTGCATTTTCCAAACATTTAGTTGATAGTCTTGCCTTTCCAGAGCTTTCTATTAAATGAGCAAACAAAACCTGTTCCTCCAGTGTGCAACAAATGCCTATGGTTCCAGCTTTGATAATGTCAGTATTCATCCCCCACCACCCCAACTCCAGCTTCAGCTCATAAATTTATCCTCTGCCTGGAGAATACAGCCACATATGTTTAGCCTTTCTGGATCCCAGTGATAATTTTAGGACCAATTCACCCTCAGCTTCTCTGTAAAGCCTTTCTATCTTGACCTCTGCTCTCATTAATGAGTTTCCTTTCTCCTCAACTTCTGTAGTCCTCATTGATGTTTTCTGACCAAAACATCCACACAAGACAAGCACAGTAACCATCAGCTATATTCAAGGAAGTTTGTAGTACAAATATAGTGTTTTCAGAATTTCACTTTTATCCCCTCAGTGAAAGGCTAGAAACATATCTTACATCTCTGGGTTTCCACATTGAACAACACTGAATAAAAATTGCTCAATAAATACTGGCTATTTAATCCAACATGAATAAGTTGTTGTTCGAACATGTTCAACTGCAAATTAAAATACATATGTGAAAATCAAGAACAAGTGGAGTGGGAAGGGAGGATACTTTAAACACAATTAACTGCTGCTTCTGATCACTGTTGCTCTGAAAGTTGGGCAGAAACTCCAATAATCCCTACTGACTATTAACCCCGGATGGTTTGACTCTCTCTTAACCCAGAAATAGAATTTCTCCAACAAAAACAGAGATGTTGGGCAAAAGTATGGCAAAGATTATAATAAAAGGAGCTCAGATTTTATGAAAAGAGGACTGAACCGAGAGCTGTACTAGGTCCTAGCTCTTCCTCTATCACTAAAGCTTGGGAATACAAGAACTAAGTAGGCTTTTTTATTAATTACTATGTCCTTAGACTTAGAACAGTGGGAGGCACACACTCTTCTCTGACTCAGGAAGGTGAAGATGGAAGAAAATTGGTAGCAAGAGTAGAAGATCCTTATTTGTCTCTATGCCTCTTCCACAGTATTTTTTAAGAATAAATTATTCTGTCCTAGTTTTATCTAGTCTGCTCTATTTGCTGGATCTGCAGAAATTAGTAAAATAGAACCTTACCATTATGGTGATCCCAGTTTGATGGGGTCCAGTCTAAACTACTATCATTTCTAGGCAGGGTTACTGAAGTTGCTTCTGTCCTGGTCTCCTGGTTTCCCCTTTTGCTTCCCCTGGGGCCATTTTCCACACAGAAAATAGAACAATGCTTTAAAAATCAAATCGTATAGAACCACTTCCCTTCTTTAACTAACCAATGGACTGCCACTGCCATCACTTTAAGTCTAAATTCTTTATCACAGCTCAGGAGGTCCCACGTGATATGGTCTCTACAGATTTCTCTGACCTCATTCAGAATCCCGGCACCAAAAACAATAAAAGAGTCACAGAGGATTTTGTACTCCAGATTAAAAAATAAAAGAGTTGCCTGGTGGATCGTAGGATGGCCAGGTATTTGCAAAAAGCTTTTTGTAAAATAAACCATTAAAATGAACATGTACATGAAAATATTTAATGAAGAGATGTGAGGCGAGCTTTATGGATAGCTATAGTCCCCAGTGGTTGTCACCCCCACAAATTCTCTGAGGAACACAAAGGGTAGGAGGAGGATTCCAGGTTCTTGCATGCATATTCATAACACCCTCTAATTTATTACCATGTTTACCACCAAAACTGCAGAGCAAATTATATTCTGTATCAGGCTCCAAAGGGGTTTTCATCTTCCTGGCTTGACCGAACACCAAAACAAAGCACATTAGAGAGAGGAATTGCAGTTAGTCATTAATATTTAAGGTGATATAGAAGTTGGTGTTCCTCAAAACACAACTGCTTACCCATCCAAAGAAAAATTGAATCCATTCTAGCCATTCTGCGCTTGCAATCAGAAACCCTGCACAGAGAGGTTCCCCCCAAAGGAACAATGACTAAACAAACATGGAAAGAAATTTCTCCGTGTGAATTCCTGCTAGGATGATTGTTCCTACCTTTCCTTCTTCCAACAGGGGGAAAAAAAAAATCACAGAACAGACCTCTGCCTTATTCCACTTTCTGTTTCTACTTCAGTGAAGTTAGATCAGGGTGAATTAAAAAATAGTGATGTCCTGAACACCCTCCTTGTCAATGATCAAGTCAGAACATCAGAATATTCCAAGTATTTTTTTCAGAATAGTAATTGCATAAGTTATCCTTGAAGAAAACCAGTACTCTGTAGTCAAAGCTTGCAAAAATACTGCAAGATACACTCTTAGAATTTTACACTGTAATTTTATTTTTTAAAAAGATTTTATTTATTTATCTGATAGGGAGAAACACAGCTAGAGAGGGAACACAAGCAGGGGGAGTGGGAGAGGGAGAAGCAGACTTCCCGCAGAGCAGGGAGCCCAATGTGGGGCTCTGACTTGGGACTTCAGGATCATGAACTGAGCCAAAGGAAGACGCTTAATGACTGAGCCATCCAGGCACCCCTGAGGAGAATTTTAAAGCTTTAGTTTTCAAAAGCTGGAGTAGGGTAGTGACTGGATGCCATACAAGGTAAGCACACACACACACACACACACACACACACACACACACACACACACACAATGCAGTTCAGATATTCCTGAATCCCTACAGTACAAATATCACCTGAATATGTGCCTCTAAAATAGGAAAGGCTGTAAATGTTCAGTTTTCAAAATCCAAGGGCTAACATTCTTTTGTAAAATATAAACTTTCCATTTACTTAGATTACTTCATAGATATCATCTCTTCAAGAACGAAATCAATCCATATCAGTGGATTACTACAAAGGTACTACATATAGGAAGTCTAGATTCTCTAATTTTACAAAGGAGCTAACAGGATTGTGAAAATCCAAGGGGCCACATCAAGATTTTGATAAAATTGGCCTTTAAAATGTGCAGCTTGATGTAGCCCCATGTAGTTAGTGTCTTAGAATAGGAAGGACAAGAGGTGAACAATAAGAATCCAGGTCTGCAATCCTTGTTTCTGAGAGGGCTCCTCTAAATTAAGTATTTTTTAATATTTTTCATACAAGGAAGATTTCATAAGATGTTTTTATAAAGATTATTTATTTATTTGACAGAGAGAAACACAGAGAGAGAGGGAACACAAGCAGGGGGAGTGAGAGAGGGAGAAGCAGGCTTCTCGCCGAGCAGGGAGCCCGATGTGGGACTCGATCCCCGGTCTCTGGATCATGACCTGAGCCGAAGGCAGCCGCTTAACCAACTGAGCCACCCAGGCACCCCAAGATTTCATAAGATTTTATGTGCAATTAAAACAAAGGGCCTATTGCATGGATATGTTTCTGGACCACTGGTTCCAATTGTTTACACATGTGGAAGATGAAGCCAAGAGAAATGAAGACCTTTGCCTAAGGACACAGAAGTAGCTTAGTGGATTGTAAAGTCATTTGGCCATGGCATCTGTCATCTGCTTGATCACTGTCTGCCAATGCATACACCTTCATCATTCCAGGTGAACCTCTACAGTTTCTTCCCTACAAACAGAACCAAAACTATAGCTGATATGGCTCTTGAATTCCATGTCTATATGAGTTTTTGCCACTACTTCCCACTTAATTTATTGAGCAATTTCTCAGAAGCAGCATAGAAAGCCCATCAGGGACTAGAGAAGACACACATTTTATTTTTTTTAACTTCTCTGGCCTAATGTCTTTATTCTCCATTCACAAATACACTTTGAAAATAACTCCCTTCTATTAAAAAAAAGGAAAGAAAAAAAGGAGGGAGGGAGGAAAGAAGGAAGGAAGGAAAGAAGGAAGGAAGGAGAGAGAGAGAGAGAGAGAGAGAAAGAAGGAAAGAAACAAGCGAGCAGAGCCAAAACATAAGTAAATGTGAGCAGAGATTGTAGAGATTGTAGAGAGTGGTTCTCTCTTCCTAGAATCCAGAGATAAGGGAGGTGTTCCACACTAAATAAAGAATCAGAACTACATCATGCATCTACCAGAGATTTAATGCATTCCAGATCTCCCACCGCACTCCATCTCAGGAAAGCAGAGAGCTTTGAAGATTAAGATGACATGAACTCAACAGGAAAGAAAGAGTATTACTCTCAAAAGAACAATAGTACATTTCTCTCTTCTGAGCTGTCAGAGTTTGGTAAGCTTGACCTTCTTTTTCCTGTTGACACCCATTTATTTTACTCTGCTCAGGTTAGACATAATGCAGAGAGGGCATGTGAAATTTAAAGGCTGTTACCTCTAAACTCCAATATCCTTCATTATGGGCCGGGAAAAGGTGCCCACTGAAGAGAAACTCCTCCGGGAAATATGTTGGCGGATACAGCAAATGACATAGTTTAGCATTAGTATTTGTTCTGTGTTGACTGAACTCATCTGAGAAACATGAATAATGCAAAGAGAGACAGAGTAAAAAAGAAAAGGGGGGATTCAGAGATGAGGATTAGATTGTTCATCTTCGCTTTATAATTATCTTTCTGACTAATAATTTGGGAACAAGAAGAAGGAGGCAGAAAATAAATGCACCTTATCCTTCACAGAGCCATCATCAGCAGAAATGTGGGTCTAAATTATACCCCTGAAAGTATACTCTGTGAAATGAAGCCAAAAAATGCGAGTACACAGATATTGTATTGCTTTGTAAGATATAAACTTCTGAATTTCCTATCTGCATAAATATGTATTATCCTAAAAGTGATCAGTATCTGTGTTAACAGTGAATCAAGGAGCTCCTGGCTGGCTCAGTTGGTAGAGCATGCAATTCTTGATCTCAGGGTTGTAAGCTTAAGCCCCATGTTGAGTTTGTAGCGATTACTTAAAAAAAATGAATCAAGACACTGACTACTCGTATGGTTAATTCTTCCAAAGTTGGGAATGTATCTTGTTGAAACACTGTATTATACATGTAAAACTAACACTGTATATTAAAAATAATACTGTAGGCTAACTAACTAGAATTAAAATAAAAACTTAAAAAAGTTTGTGCATATTTATCAAGAGAACATTCCCAGAGATAGTTAGAAGTTACATGACTCATTTGCACTAATGACATATTTTTGTCCTTTCACGGTAATGTAGTGTTGGCATTTTTTCAGGTGTATGGTGATAACTGAAAACAGAAATATCACGCATGGTCCTCCCAAATGCTTTCCATTAGATCAAGTGTGTGAAATACCCATTTTGGGGGGTAAAATATGGCTAAATATTTGCAATTTCATATGGTTCAATGTATAGGTGGCACATGTTTAAAAAAAAAAAAGAGCATGTCAGAAAACATCCCAAACCTCTCAAACTAATACTCTTGCACAAAAGTACTATCATAATACAAGACTTGAAACTGTATCTTAATTAATGTAAATCAAGTTGGAGGACTTAGGTTATCTACATTCAAGTATTTGAATGACCAGAAATAGTATTAAAGCAGGCTTCCACGATAAAGTTTCAGGCATTGTTATAAATTTGTAGCATTCACCCTGCTACTTTGAGATAGAGCTTTGTTTCTGAAAAGACATCCAGAACATTAATAGGTCCCAACATTATGTGGTGTTTTCAGTGGGTGCTAAATGCTATTGCAGACCACTCCTCTTCTGATAAATTAAACTCATGTGTTCCCACATGTTATCAAAAAACATGCAAAAGCACGTTGAATGTTATGAAAGATGTTCTAGCTACTGTGTGTGACCTCAAACCATTTACCCTCAAGATTTCAACTTTTTTTTTTTAAGATTTTTATTTATTTATTTGACAGAGAGAAATACAGCGAGAGAGGGAACACAAGCAGGGGGAGTGAGAGAGGGAGAAGCAGGCCTCCCGCCGAGCAGGGAGCCCGATGCGGCGCTCGATCCCGGGTCTCTGGGATCATGACCTGAGCCGAAGGCAGTTGCTTAACCAACTGAGCCACCCAGGCGCCCCGAGATTTCAACTCTTGATTCCACATCTACTGGTAGCTCACACTGTGACTTTGTGAAAATTATGAGAAGGAGTTTCTTTGGGGGCAAATGAATTACGGAGGCATGTCTTCTTCTAGATTCCAGATGGACTATAGTCTAGGGCTAGGACTCTTGGGTTGGGGGCCCAATTCACCCTTTTAGAAAAGTGTCATTGTGTGTAAGGCACAAGGGGCACAGTTACTGGACTGTTAGGTGGTCCTGACCAGATGTCTTAAATCTTAGTCCTACGTAAAATCATCTTCTAGACTTTGGAACACAGACTTTTTGCATGGTTTCTGGTGTGACTTTAATCCTCCATCCTCCAACCTCGGGGATGGGATAAGGCATGTGGACATCTCGAACAAAGACTGTTCCCATTTCTAAATGATGTGCTACAATATCATTCTTGAAATCTCTCCTGGTCTTGTCTGAATATTGCATTCACAGCAGCCAATCTGCCACTGCTGGGTTTTTCAACAATTTGGCCAAGCACTCAAAGCATGCCAAGCTTCCAAATACTCTTGTGGGAGAGCCATGCTTTTAGAATACTATACCTGATGATTAGATAATGTAAAAAAAAGAAGTCATTAGGTCAGCATCCTCCCACCCAAGTATATTTTACAAATCACTCAACCAAAGAGAAGCTCTGCAAAGGTAACTCCATAGATGGGTGAATGCAAATTAATATGTTAATATCCCTGAAAAAGTTCTGAAGTAAAGTCATGTGTTTACCATATGTAACCCAAAATTTCCAAAGTGTATTTGACAACAGCACTCATTTTCCCTGGCATTTTAAGTACCATGGCTTGAGGTCAATCAAAGAAAAGAAACCTAAGACAGCATTAAGTTCATTGTCAGCCATCCCAAGAGTAATCCATCAGCACAAGTTATATAAATCTCTCTCAGCTTAGCTTTCTCCATTTTAATTACTGGCAAAACTAATAACCAATCTAATGTTTATGATGTAGATAATGCCCTTAATTCTTTGGTACCGGGTAGCTAGCAGTGGTGACAGCAGTAGCAATTAATGACCAACCTGGCAAAGCAAGATCATGACTAAATGTGAAATAGAGCATGATGAACAGGCCCTTCCTATTAAGAATTATAAGTAACATAGGCTATTTTCTTTGAAAATTCTATTTTAAGTGGACAACATTGGTTTCTTTGTCTCTCTTTCACCTTTGGCCTATGCTCAGAGGAGAACAAAGTTTCATAAAAGACTTGACTGTGGGAGTGGAGATTAGATTTTGGAGTCTTCTCTGTGTTCCCTACTTTCTTAACCTTCCTGTTCTAGTAGTGTCCCTGTTCTATATTGTCATTGGCCCAAGAGATGATTACGGGTGGTTTGCAGGTATATTCTGAAAATTTCAAATTGCTAAGTTTAAATTTAATAACCTACTAGAAAAACTATGACTAGCAGAATAAAACCATGATTTTACAGATATTCTAATTCTGGAGAACTTTTTTTTTTTTTGAACATGGAAGGAAAAGCAAAATGAAGGAAAAAATAATAATGAATACTAGTAAAATAGATATTCAAAAATCATAGAATGCAAATGATTGAACTGTGGAAAATATGCTCTTGTCATAACTCACAAAGCAAGTCATTAGTGTATCGATTTTAAAGATAGACCAAATCTTTTGTTTTTTTTTTAAGATTTTATTTATTTATTTCACAGAGAGAGAGATCACAAGTAGGCAGAGAGGCAGGCAGAGAGAGAGGAGGAAGCAGGCTCCCTGCCGAGCAGAGAGCCTGATGTGGGTCTTGATCCCAGGACCCTGAGATCATGACCTGAGCTGAAGGCAGAGGCTTTAACCCACTGAGCCACCCAGGTGCCCAAAGGTAAACCAAATCTTAAAGAAGGAAAATAAAATACCAGAGGTTTACCAACAATTACTTTGAATTTGAACCCCAGCTTCCAGACTCTAAAATCTGTGTGTTTAACTTCTCATGCAGCCTCCTGACTTTGCAAATCTTCTCAACTATGCCTTTTTTAAACCTACCCCCCCTCCAAAATCAGGCACTATCTAGGCTTCTCTTCCCCATCCTCCTTCACCATCTCAAAGCCCACCACTCAAAGTTTCCACTTTTAGACTTCCCATTCCCCTATTGGACTTCAACCATTCTATCTACATGTATAATCATCCACCTTAAGCCACAGAGTTTGCAAGGGACTTGGCGTCAAATTGAAAGGAAATGAGCTCAGTCTCTACTGCATGGATTTTATAATCTTGTGAAGGAAACAGACAACTATTTTTTGTTTTGTTTTGTTGACAATTGGTTTTTAAATCCCACAAACATCTGATGGCAAACTGAAATATCAACTACAACATAGAGTTACATGGTTTTAAGAGAAAAGAGATGGGGAGGTGGGGAAATCATGAAAGAATTTACTGAAGAAGCCATACTTAAGTTGAGACTGAATGAAGAGAAGCAGTTAATTACATGAATTGGCAAAAAAAAAAAAAAAAAAAAGAGTAGTCAACCAGAGGAAAAGGATATCCAAAGAACCTATAATTAGAAAAGCAAAAGAGACTGAAGAAAAGAAATAAAGCCTCTGGCTGAAGTGTAGAGAGGGACTTAGAACGTGCTTCAGTAGGAGAGCAGAGAGGAAGTAAGGGAAGCTCAGTGGAGGCTCTTTTGTTTTGCATCATTATTTTCTACCCCATACACTTAAATCTTATTTCTAATGATCTGCTTCCTAACAAGATAAATTTAAATGCTTATCTCCTCCATGGAGACTACTGCAGTGCTAGGCACCAACAGCATTAAAGGAGTTGATATTAAAAATCAATTGCTGGGGGCGCCTGGGTGGCTCAGTCAGTTAGGCATCTGCCTTCAGCTCAGGTCATGATATCAGGGTCCTGGGATCAAGCCCTATGTGGGGTTCTGTGCTCTGAGGGCAGTCTGCTTCTTCCTCTTCCTCTCTCTCTCTCTCTTCCCCTCTATGTGCTCTGTCTTGCTCTCTTTCAAATAAATAAAATCTTTAAAATTAAAAAAAAATCAATTGTAACACTACTGCTTTGAGTCTAAATCAAAGAGTCTGTGTTAAAATTTGGGGCAGTATTATTAGCAGGCAGTTTTCCAGGAAACATGGCCTTAGCATTAAAACAAGAAGAGAGCCGGATAGTTACCACATCCACTAGAAGCTAGTGGATATTCATTTTATTAGTATGGTGATGTCACCACAGCAGAGCATTTCTCCAGGTCACTGGATCCCATTTGGAAAAGAGGCATCCTGGCTTCACCTTGTCCCCCGCTTCCATTTTCATTAATGTTCTAATAGAAAGATAGATCAAATCCAGACCATAACCCATTCGATCAATTCCATCTCCTGGTAGTAGTTAGAGAATATACACAGCAACTTTCTATACCTCCTTCTCTACAAATACACAAGTGTCTCTAGTCAGCGTTGATTTTAAGTGCATTACCAGAAGTGATAGAAAGTGTGGATCTTTATGTGATTTGCTGAGGAACACTAGAAGTCTAAAATTTGAGCACCTTGCATAATATTGTTTTCTAAATACATTAGCCAGGTAGTTCCATCACTAATTACTTGTGACAGGCTAATTCTACAGCAATCCCAATTATGCTTACATGTGGACTATAAAAAAAGAAGAAAGGACCCAATTCTAAGACCTATTGGTGATTTCATAGATAAAAATTATACATGAGTTACAATATATATAGCTACAGTCATGGTTAGTATCACTTAAATTCTGTCTCTGGATTTTACTTTGAATCTTTGAGTCTATAAAGTTACCAACAAAACAGTTTTAGCCTCACTGGAAAAAAAAAAAAAGATATAGCTCTAGTGATTCTTGAATACAGTTCTATGATGATAACTTTATTTTCATGCCAACTGATTATTATGTAATTCTTTTTTTCTTAAGATTTTATTTATTTAGGGGCACCTGAGTGGCTCAGAGGTTAAGCCTCTGCCTTCGGCTCAGGTCATGATCTCAGGGTCCTGGGATTGAGTCCCATGTCAGGCTCTCTGCTCAGCAGGGAGCCTGCTTCCCCGTCGTTCTCTGCCTGCCTCTCTGCCTATTTGTGATCTCTCTCTGTGAAACAAATAATAAAATCTTAAAAAAAAATAAGAAAAAATAAAAGATTTTATTTATTTATTTGACAGAGAAAAACAGGCTAGAGAGGGAACACAAGCAGGGGGAGTGAGAGGGAGAGGCAGGTTTCCCGCCGAGCAGGGACCCCAATGTGGGGCTCTATCCCGGGACTCCAGGATCATGACCTAAGCCGAAGGCAGACACTTAAGGACACCCAGGCGCCGCTGATTACTACATAATTCTTGTGTTCAGGTCCATATTCAATCTGAGTTCCTGCAGGGAAGGCACTATAATTAAATTAAAAAACAAAACAAAACAACCTTATAGAAAATACTTTTCATTGAAAACTCAGACAAATATACAATAATTAATAGCACCCATGGTCTAAATAAAATCCACAATCCGCACACACACAGAGTTCTTTATACGTTTTCTATTACCAGTTTCTGTAAAACACAAGGAAATACAGTTTACACTACAGTAAAGCTTAGTTGTTGTTTTTTTTTTTTTTTTAAGGATTTTATTTATTTATTTGACAGAGAGAGAGATCACAAGTAGGCAGAGAGGCAGGCAGAGAGAAAGGAGGAAGCAGAGAGCCCGATGCTGGCCTCGATCCCAGGATCCTGAGCCTAAGCTGAAGGCAGAGGCTTTAACCCTCTGAGCCACCCAGGCACCCAAGCTTAGCTCTTATTTAAATGATGAACATATGGATGAAAAAGGATCCTGCAGTGCCGATCCCAGTGTGGAGGGCTCAGGAGGCAGGCCATTTCCTGCAAGCTCAGCCTCTCACAACTCCTTCGTGACTAGTCTCTCACACATTTTAAGTTTGCTTGCTCACAAATTACATCTCCTTTCTAAGGAATAGTAGCATTTTCTCAAGTTTTTGCTGTTTTGTATATAGCCAAACTAACATTTTTCTTGATTTATGGAGGTTAAAAGAACAGAAGAAAAAGACAACAAACTAAATGCTAAGCCTATAAATAGCTTCAGTGCAAATTGATTCTAATGGAGAACCCCAGGGCCTAAAAGTCACTGAAAGTTTCCCCTTCCCTCTCCCTTCTTCCCCACACCCTTCTCTCTCTCTCTCTCTCTCTCTCTCTCTCTCTCTCTCTCTCTCTCTCTCTTTCTCTCTCTCTCAAGGTACCTTATGTTAAGTCCCTGCCCATCTATGGTCAGGATTGGTATTGCAGAATCTTTCAGAATCCCTAGAGGGGGAAGCCATCTATTTAATTTCATTGTGATAGACAAGCATGTGATATACCAGTTTCTTGCTGGCACTGAACAAATTACTACAAACTTCAGAACTTAAAACAACACAAATGAATTTCCTGCAATTCTGGAAGTCAGAAGTCTGAGATCTGTTTCACCCAGCTAGGGCCAAAGTGCGGTAGGCCATGCTCCCAGGGAAGACTCCAAGGGAGAATCCACGTCCTTGCTTTTTCTGACTTCTAGAACTGCTGTCTCAGACTTCCAGGCTCGTGGCCCCTTCCTCCATCTTCACAGGCAGCAGCATAAGGTTTTCCTTCTGACTCTGCTTCCATCATGCAGCCTTCTCTTCCACAGTATAATCTCCTAACTTGAGATCATAGCTTAAAAATTTCTATTGACATGCAAGGTAACATGTATGGGGGTTAGGACCTGGCTATCCTTGGGAGACATTATCCATCCTGACCCAGGCAAGGGCATGGATGCTCTCCTTGTTCTTGTCCCAACCCATCCACCATGATTTAACAACTCTGCATATTAAAGTGAAATTAAAGTGAAAAGAAGGGATGTCTTTTGCTTCTCTAACTGTCCCCATGCCATTTGTTCTTTCCCTGAGCCCTTAGGGGGCTTTTTTCCCCCCGTCTCACTGCCTCAGAGGTGCCAACATTAAATGGGCTACCTTCTTACTGAGTGCTGAGTCTACAATAGGTGTGGACATTTTCCTCTGTTCATCTAGTCATAATCTCAATCCTGGAGTGTCTTCAAGTGCAGCAATATTTCTTTTAAAACAAAACAAAACAAAAAAACAGAACCAGAGAATATGGTAGAAACTTTAGAGTCAGGTAGTCTGTGTCTTTAACTTTAGTTAAGTTTCTTTTCAAAATATTTACTGAGTTCTTGAAAACAAAATATCTGTTCTGAGGGGTTAAGACAAACAACCCTATTTAATACACCTTACAGACATCCGATGCCAAATGTTACCTGAATCTTTATACAGCTAATCTTCAACACCGCCTTCAGTTTTCTTATTCTGAATACTCCAACTGAACCCATTTGCTTTCCTAGGAATCAAGACCATAGGCCACTGTCTCGTAGCATGAATCAAACCAAATAGGTACTTCGTCATGACGAATCTCTTTCTTTGTTCCTATCCAAATCATGCTTCAAAGATAAACTGAGAGGTATGTTAAAATTTTCAGGAGCTCATCTGAGCCAACATGGATTCACACTGGGAAGCACCAAACCGAAAGTGGCTAGAGTGTTCACAGACCCCAGGGAAGGGAAAGACTTTCAGAGAGTAGTCGCAGAAGCAAATAAATTATTGGACTGGTTATTGGTTAAGCTGTTGCCTTATTTGGGAAAGCCTAGTTGCCTGTTTGTGACTTGTTGTTCTTAAATTTATTTTTCTTGGTAGAAGTATAGGAATGGATTCTGGCTGACTTTCCCCAGACCTGTGTAGGCTACCAAGGCACGAAAGCCACTTGGGGATGACAGGCTCCTTTTTCAAATTACTTTTAATACCTTCAAGAACATTTCAGATTCATACACATCAGGAGTAAAGGAAAAAGAGGAAAGTAAATTGATCTTTTTTTTTTTTCCTCTCTTTTGATGTTTCTTGATTGGTGTTTCTTGAGGAATAATTTTTCAGTGTCATGGTTCATGACTTTTCATTTTCTACCCCCAGAAAATAGATATTTTACTTTGGCGGTACAAGTGCTATCTATTACCTCATGGATTGTCTGGCTTGTGACTGACATGAGTTTTAGTTAACAAGTTGTGATCACTCCGATTTTAGCCTGAGTACTGAAAAAACACACAAATGAAATATGTATAAAGGGATCTCGTTCAAAATCCCCTAAGGAGTTCTATAAAGCGATGGAGGCACATCCACCCACATAACAGGAGTTCTGTTCCCATAGATGCCTTTTTAGAATGTGATCAGCCATTCAAGGGATGGAGTTTGAGCTAGACCCCCTAAAATTCCCCTGGATTGCATGAGACGTCCATCACTCTTCAGATCAGTCCACGTGCTGAGATTAGTGCCTGTGTTGGGTCCTTTCCTGCCACATAGTACACCCACAACAATTTAGCTATCATCCACTAGAATTAAACCTAAGAATCACAAAGCAAAACCAAAAAGGGAAACAAGCTGAATTAGGAGAACCACATATTTTAAAAAAAGAGCAGTGAAAAAGAAAAGTACAAAAGACAGGAGAATGCACTTGAGATTATGATTGATCGTCAAGTGTAATAAGAAAATTCAGGTGAAATAAAGCTTTATGATAGAAGCCAGTTACCAGAGGGAGAAGAGCCTAGTACAAAATTTATTGCTTGTTTTCACTTCAAATTGTTGAGAACATTAAATTAGACTGTTTTTAAGAAATCCTCTGAATAATATGTCTGAGTCAAAATAAAGCTTGTTTTATCTTAGCTTCCATAGGAGCTAGAAGTTCCGCAGGAGAAGAAGTTGCCTGGTGAGTCAAAATAAAGCTCGTTTTATCTTAGCTTCCATAGCAGCTAGAAGTTCCACAGGAGAAGTTGCCTGGTGAATTAAACAATAAAAAGACACTAAGAGCTCAAATTCAAACCCTGGACATGACTGGTATCTAAGGTAGAAATATAATGAACTCGGCCCCCTCAAAAATTTTTCAATATTATTTCTTTCAGTATTATTTAAGAATGGAAGGACATGATGTGTGTGTGCTATATTTGAGTTCTACTAGCATATTATTTTCCTGGTCTGAAGAACAGATAAATGTGAAATAGTGTGTTATAAGCCCTTTATATAAATCAAGTTCAGAACAGCAGGGCCTGAGCTTTGAGTTTTCATCACATGCTTGGGTCCTGTACATTCAATTTCTGGAGTATAACTAAGAGAAAACCTGCTGCCACGAAATTGTGTTACCTTAGACACTAGAGAGCCAGTGTTCTCACTGGAGCTACTTTTAAACACAGCAATGCAGTATTTAATACACAAGATAGCCTGATGGGGCATCCCGTGAAAGACGAAGTCTTTAGTTGATAAAAAATTAAGCTCAGGAATCAGTCAAAATTTGACTCCAGTTCTATCACTTACTAGTCAGTACCATAGGGAAATATTTAATTTTTCTGGTTATTGTTTTTCATTTTAAAATGGGTATAAAAATATTGAGTTTGAGGTAGGCTTCACTGAGATAATATTTGAATATTAAATGCTTATGATAATAAGGTCTCATATAAAATAAGCACTCAATAAAACATTGTTTTTCCACATGGTTAACATTTGTGCTTTCAAAGTAGCTGCTAGAAATGTTTGGTTATTTATCGGTTTGGTAAATTATATGAAAGGGGGTGTGAGCGCACACGTACAGATACACACACGCTCTCGTGTTTATGTATGTCTTAATTTAGACTCTCACATCGATTCAGTTATTCCTGCTAGTCCACCCCACCAGCTATGTTTGGTTGCTAACTAATTGTAATTCGAGACAAAAGGATATTAGAAACACAATTTGTTTTGACAAAAGGGATAATATTTAACTTAAAGCAAATGCAATATCGATTTGATATTTGAGCTCTAGTACTGTAAGTTGAAACAAACTTAATAATCCAACAAAAAATTTATGTTTTAAATAAAATATAACTTTTCCATAACAGTTCTCAGCTTGCAGGTCATGTTAATGCATGCTATTTAATTAGCTCTTTAAAATAACCAGTTAATTTAAATTGAATACGAACATTACCATCTGAATGGTGTCCCTCCAAAATTCAGATGTTGAACTCCTAACCCCCCAGTACCTAAGAATGTCACTGTATTCAGAGAAAAGGTCTTTAAAGAGGTATTTAAGTTAAAATTAGGTCAGTGTTCTTTGTTATGGCAGCCTAGAAAACCAACACAATGGATTATACCCATTTTAAGGGTGAGGCAAATAGAGATTGAGAAACTTGTGTGTGTTCTTTTACTTAACAATTTTCCAGAGCCAGAGTCAGAACTTGAATCTGTGTTTCTAAGGAAAACCTGTGTTCCTTTCACCTCAGTTTGTGTAATCAAAGATATAAGAGAGGTGGCTTCATGGGAGTGATGTTTCAGCTCAGTGCAGAGTCAACGGACTGAGTTGTGGTCATAGAATCATAACTCTATATGTCTGTGTTCCTATATCATGCCCCTTGTCTTTATCATATGGATCATATTGGGGTGTCCAAACTTGGATATATATCCCTATTTTCAAGGATATGTTTAAAAAATACCAAGGATCTTAACCTAAGACCTGATACATTACAATCTTGAACAAGGCAGATGACTGTGTAGAGTAAGTTCAACTGTTGAAGAAAGTTCCCAGATAATATAGCAGGCAAGCAACATTTCAGAACTCTGGCTCTATGTAATGGAAACCGAGTTTTGAACCAGACACATGTAGACTTACATCTTCACTCTGCATTAAAATTTACTTAACAATTTTGAGTTTTAGACTCTACACCTGTCAAGTGCACTGTAGCCACTGTAGACAATTACGTGTGTACATCCATGCTTCTATGTGCATATATATAGTATACATGTAGAACTTTCTTTCAGGCTGTTTTCTTTTAAACACTGGGTAGAGGCTTGCTGGAAATCTGACTGAGGCACCTACTCTCAGCAACCTGACTTGTAGTTGATCTCTGAACCTTGGCAATTCTTGCTGTAAGCACATCCAAAGGCCTCCCTGCCATATGGATTCCCAGTTACTGAAGCCATCAGGTTCGCATTTGGCTTGATGATTCATGATCCCCCTTCAAAAGGTTATCGGCTCAGGAAGAAAATTATCCCAGTAGGGCATTCAGATTCTTATGTGAACCAGATTTCTGGACCAATAGCAATTCCTTCCCCTTAGTTTGCAGCCACAATGTGCCAAGTCATTTTACAAAGTGCTTAGGAAATTACTTTCAATGTGATGAGCCAAAATCTCATATTGAGTTAGCATTTCATCTATTTCTGGTAGAAATTTCTCAGGGTACTCAGATCCCAGGCCTTAAATCATGGCCGATATCTCAGTACCAATCATGGCAAGTTTCTTCTTCTTTGTTTCAGACAGTTGAAAGCCAGAATCAGTTTGACAATCCTACCCTCCAATAAATTGCCAACCAAACAGAATGAGATTCACCCATTATTCTTTCTGTCACTCTATCCTGAACAATCAAAGTCCAATCTGTTAGCCTTTCAGCTCTTTCTAAAATCCTCCTCTCCCTCAGCCCTGCTTTGTGGCATCTGATCACTCCCATAAGAGCTGAATAGAACACCTGTTTGGACAAAAATCCCATTAAATGCCCAGACATCCAGCATTGCCTCCTAACAAATTATTTCCAAGGGACAAGAGATCAATGATCAGAATAACTGAGTCCTTATCCACCAAACTGAATTAGGTAATGCTGTTTTCTCCAAACTGAATGAGCCCAAAACTCTAAATAACACTCTGAGAATGATTTTTTTCAGCTGGGGCTCTGAACACTTTATGTTGCGATGAATCATTATCTAATGCTGCTCTGCCACCAATCACGAACGGCTGTGCCAGTAAAACATATGGAACAATCCTCTCTACCTAAGGGCAGAGATAGTTCATCCAACATTCCTTGTGGGGCCAAAGAAGGAGAAGGAGCAAGGAGGAAGGGACTCTTAGAGACTATTTTACATCGGCTGCTGGATCATAAAGCTCCATAGCATTTTCAGGTCTTGGAAGCTCTCCTCTGTCTATCATCTGTTGCTGGATGCACTTTTTTTTTTCTGCATGCTAAACATCTATTGTAAGAAACCATATGTACACAAACCTGTTAAGCCTGCATTTTCACTTCTAAATAGCACAGAAAGGATGCCTTCTTATTCTCTACTCCCACATGCATTTTTCTCAAAAGAAGTTATTTAAATGTAAAACATCCCTTCCTATAAAACTTGAGGTCATTTTTGTTTAAGAAATAGTAGTTGAGCACCAATCACATGCTAAGCAAAAATCTAAGTACTGAATAAAACAGGATAAAGTCTTTCCTTACAGAATTTGCATTGTAATGAGCAGAAAATTCACAGGGGGAAAAAAAAATTCCATAATGTAGCAGTTTTAGAGTTTTATATAGAATGTTACAGAAGTATAGCAGAAGAACATTAAGCCCAACCCGGTGGCGGTGGCGGGAGAGGGTGAGTGTGGGAAAATGTCAGAAGAAGTAACATCTGAGATCAAAGTTAATTTGATAAAGATAAAAAAAAAATATGGTGGGGATAAGGGATGAGGAGCATGAGCTGGAGATAAGGGGTGGGTGCTGGATTCATGCTGGACCTATAAGCACATTAGTCTTGGGCATTGTGGAAACACTCTTGATCCAAGAACCGTGCAGCAGATGACAAGGTTGAAAAGTGGGCAAGCTGAGCCATGGAAGGGCAGGTGTAAGAAAAGATTTCTTCCTCAAAATGATGCACACTCAGATAAAAGTTCAAAGCAGGAAAGGACATAACTCTATTTGTGGTCTAGATGGTCTCTGCAAATAATGTGGAGGATGGATTTGCATAGAGATAAGGACTAGGTCCAAGGTCCATTAGGAAGCTCTACAGATAGTTGCGAGAACTCATGGGGGCTTCACACCTTCAGAGAGGTAAATATGTAGAAATACTTTAAGTTTTTCAACAAATAGTTTGATTTTTTTTCCAAAAAAAAGTCATTCCTGAATACAAGCCACTAAAATGGAAAAGCATTTCTATAGATTATATGCACTTAGATAGACAAGGCATAGTTATTTAAATTCATGTTTTAAAGACCTCTGTGGTATAATTTCTAAGTAAGATTGTCCGGATAACTCCACATTATTTAAATTATAAGAAGTTGGGACAAATTTTATTTGGGCAATTTGTCTCATGCTGTCCCTTCTTCTGTTAGCTTCTGTTAGGTAAGAAGAATGCCATCTTTACTACTCATTTTCTAAAATGTTTGTGCTTGTTCTTCGCCCTAATGAAAGTTTCTTTCCTAAGAAAGATGAGGACTGCTGGTTAAAAATAAATAAAATTAAAAATAAAGCCTATTCCTGCTGAAATAGACATATTGTTTCTCAAAAGGTTCTCAGCCTCTTTGATATATTTAATTTCTCTTACTTGCCACCATCATCTTCTTTCAAACCTTGAAATCTGGGTAGGGATCTTGTATTAACAATCACTCTTGGGAATAGCTGCTGATAAAATGTCTAAAGCAATTTATTACATTTGATTCAGCAGCTGTGCTATTTTGGAAACTCCCTCTTAGACCTACAGGAAGACAGATTTAGGCACACAATAAAATTTTCCAAAGTCTTCACATACTGGGATTCTGATTTCATTTATATTTGGAGGCCAGATTCCCATGTCTCAAGACACAGAGAAACTGGCTTTGAGTCTTGAAAACGTGGCAAATTGAGAGGTAGGTCTTGTATGTTCGAAGTAAAATCTATGTCATTTGATAAATAGAAATCCTCCTTGCATCTCAACTGTGAAATACTAACCTTCAAGTAAGTTAGGAGAAGACAAGTCAACCAAAAGGAAAGAAAACACACTATCCCCTGGCCTTCCCAATCACCCATATTAACGAATGGGGATGATTTCTGGCATTAAAGATTACTAAAACTGAATCCTCTTCAAAGAGATTTTTCTAAACTAATGAAGCACGGTTATAAATATTCATGAGGAAGAATGCACCAAGAACATATCAGAGCTCTGCTGAGCTCCTATACACTCCAGTCCTTTGAAAGTCCTTGCTGGACAAGACAGAGAGTCTTACAACATGTTGATATATTTAACTCCTGCCACATTGATTTCCAGAAAAAAACCGAGATAGAAACTAACAAGAGTTTGTACACCTGCCTGGGACAGGTTTGGAGTGTTGTATTTGGTTTATACTGAAGGAGAGGTAGCCAATAACAGTGAATGAAAAGAAGGATAACAGTTATTGAGCTCTTGCTGCAAATGTATTATTTAATCCCCACCACAAACATCTGAAGCAACTATTGTTTGAGTATAATTTTGCCCTTTGATATATGAAAACATTGAAGGTTGGTGAGATTTCATAACATGCTCTTATTCATATACTGGTACATGCATGTTGAATCAGTCTTCTTAATTCAGCAGGCTATTTCAGAAACAGGAATAGTTGATGTGTTCTATTT
Source organism: Spilogale gracilis (assembly GCA_004023965.1). Lineage (NCBI taxonomy): Eukaryota > Metazoa > Chordata > Mammalia > Carnivora > Mephitidae > Spilogale > Spilogale gracilis. The sequence continues at coordinate 71,391 of PITA01002180.1, forward strand.
GACAGCGGTTATTTTGAAAAGCAGACCTTTAAATATTACCCAGACTATGAACTATTAAACATTATTTATTTAAATCACAATGAGGCTGGAAAAACACATTCCTAGTCATTTCTGAGACTAAACCTATCTCTGGTACCCACTGTACCATGACATCCAACCCTAGGGTAAATCTGGGCTGGTGTAGTGTCCAGGCATAGGACCGGTGGCCAGAAGGACTACAGTATAAGATTGGTGTTGTTTGTGTGCAAGAGGGCAGCTAAGAAGACAGCATGGAGTTACATATTTACACCTCCGATATAGTCTAGAAAGGATCACAGGGGCGCCTGCGTGGGTCAGCTGGCTAAGCCACTGCCTTCAGCTCAAGTCCCACATCGGGATTCCTGCTTGGCGGGAAGCCTGCTTCTCCCTCTCTCACTCCCCCTGCTTGTGTTCCCTCTCTGGCTGTGTTTCTCTCCGTCAAATAAATAAAATCTAGAAAGAAAGAAAGAAAGAAAGAAAGAAAGAAAGAAAGAAAGGAAGGAAGGAAGGAAGGAAGGAAGGAAGGAAGGAAGGAAGGAAGAAAGAAAGAAAGAAAGAAAGAAAGAAAGGAAGGATCACAGATCATTCCAAGTAAAATTTTCATTCTCTAAAAAATGTAACTTCATGGGGCGCCTGGGTGGCTCAGTTGGTTAAGCGACTGCCTTCGGCTCAGGTCATGATCCCGGAGACCCGGGATCGGGTCCCACATCAGGCTCCCTGCTCAGCAGGAAGCCTGCTTCTCCCTCTCTCACTCCCCCTGCTTGTGTTCCCTCTCTGGCTGTGTTTCTCTCTGTCAAATAAATAAAATCTTAAAAAAAAAAAAAAATGTAACTTCATGGTCTAAACCTCAAATTAGTGTAATCACTAAACAGATCTAGCTATTTAGTGATAAAACTTATTGTTTCTTATTTTAAAACCAAGAGGAAAAAGACCTCTACCTTCTTGCAGTTATGATTACACTAACTCATTATTCATTTAGCAGCTATTTTCAAAGCTTATTAAGTTATTTTCCCTGAGCCAAACATATTTGTGTGTGTTGGGGGAGGAGCAATACATATTAGATATCTGAAATAATTGAGGTCTACTTGGACCACAATATAATCTCTTGGGCTTAGATTCACCCTGAGCAGCGAATCCCCAATTACATATTTTTGCCAAATTTATCCACATTTTTAGTAGCAGAGAAGTATCATATTTGACACATTAAAATGCTTTGGATCTATATTTTTTAAGATTTTTATTTATTTGTCAGAGAGAGAGAACACAAGCAGGGGGGGCATCAGGCAGAAGGAAAAGCAAATAGCCCACTGAACAAGAAGCCCCATGTCCCCAAGATCATGACCTGAGCCAAAAGCAGATGCTTAACCAACGGAGCCACCCAGGCGTCCCCTGGATCCATATTTTTTAAAAAAGGAATGCAATTAATTTAATTGTGCATATTACATATACACATATACATTTACAAAAATATTTTTATATATATATACCCATCTAAATGTGGTCCACTCTTTTTTAGAATATCAAATGGTCAAAAATTCAAGTCACTAACAAATCATTAATTTAGAAAATTGAAATCCCTCAAATTGGGGTGAGGATCAAGGATATAGCAAGGACTGGAGTTCTCTGATGCTCACATCATGATAGAAAGATTTTACATCTTTATAGAGTTTCTTCTACTTAGCTATATTACAACAATGTAGCTGAAAATATACCTTATCAGTTCACAATCCAGGACTTGAATCCAGGTATCTCAACACCTATGATCTTTTGCTGAGTAAAGTTCCAAAGGGTAAAAATATAAAAATATTTTATTAAACTCCCTTTGCAAAAAAAAAAAAAACAAAAAAACAAACAAACAAAAAAACACAAAACTCCCTTTGCAAAACTCAGGCCATAAATTTATAGGATCAGTAAAAATATATAAGCAGGAGGAGGTTTGATCAGGATTATGGATGAGCATCTAAGTTCAGTCAGAACTTCATTAAAAGTATATTTCTACTTGATATGGTTTTACTATGGTCCAGTATTCAGTAAAACACTTTTTGAATGTTGGATAATACTAAACTGAATATAGATCTCCTATTTGTTTAAAAAATAATTTAAAAATGGACTTGCATATAAGTACTTATATCAATATTTTGCCCATTCTACCAGACACCATAGTCAATATCATGGCATTAACCTTTTTTGCATACAGTCAAATTTCATAATCCCCCAATTTTTCACCCCAAGTAGTCAAGGTAGAACGTTAATAGCATCATCTGGATTCCTTGCTTATCTATGTGATCTTGAGGACTTCCTTGAATCCTCTAGTTTTTGGACTGGAATTGCTTTGAACCATCCTTATGGCCCTCCTTAATTAATGGGATTTCTTGGAGCCAATACCTTATAGCCTTAAGCTTTGATTTGATATTTTTAGTCTCATGTTCTCTTTTGTTGTTTACCTTCTACCTGAGCAATCTGCAAGAGCACCAGAGGCACCAGAATAATCGCACTATGTGATATTATGAGCCTAGGTGGTACAATCTTATTTCAGATGTGAAGATCTACTGATTCTATGCATATTCAGGAGAGGGAAATAAAGCAATAAATATTTCTTTTACAGAGTTGAAAAAAATCTTACCTCACATGTTTAACATGAATATGATCATGTTCCATATTTAATTTCTGGTTTATAGGACATTGAGGAGATAGAGGAATGACTTAATGACACTAAGAATAATCATAAACTTAGAAGATGGAAGACTATGGAAGGCTACTATGATTTCTTTAAAACCCCAACATCAAGAATAAATGGGAGGGAAAGGAAGACTGTTCTATATTAACAAAGATAGGACATAGCTAAATGCAATGTGTAAACATTTACTGGTTTCTAGTTCAAACAGACCAATAGTAAAATACATTGTGGAAATACCTAGAAGGAATTAAATATGGGAAAGGCATTACATGATTTTGAGATATTATTAATTTTTTGTGTAAAATACTATTACAATTACATAAGACAATGTCTTTACTTTTGAGAGAGTATATAGAAATTTTTAGGAATAAAATAGTTTGATATATATACTTTACTTTAAACTATTCCAAGACAAGAACTAGTAAAGCAAATATGGTAAAATATCAAAGATTACAAACACAGGTGATGGGGTTAAGTATAAATATCTGCTGTTATTCTAGGTATTAGAATATTTTCAAAATCAAATAAAAAAGGAAAATTCTAATGCCAGTTATTAACAGGAAATCAGGAATTGTAATATATATATATTCCTACTGCCAATGATGTTTATGTTGGGGAATGGAGGAGATACGCACTTGATAGAAGCATCACCTTCAGACTGAACTACTGTGACTAGATATGAAACAGGGTACTTGGGAATGCAGAAAAGTGCTGTATGAGGCTCCGATCCAAGGTTAAGGCATACACAGCATCTGGAGAATCATTTATTATGTTGGATCATTACAGCCAATATTCACTTGCATTTCATTCATCCATTTACTCATCCAACAAACATCTGAGTGTCATTCATAACATACATCTGTCATGACATAGGACAATCACTGCCTATATCAGATCGCAAAGGCAGAAAAACAGTCAAACAGATATATCACACTTCTCCACAAGTACGATAGTGAAAGTATAAATAAAAACTCTGATAGCAGAGAAGAGGGTGCAACCACTTCTGCCTACAGGTCTGCAGTGTCCTATGAATCCATCAATTGAGAAGGAAGGACCATGTCCTAAGCCAAAGAATAATATATAAAAATACCTAGAGGTAAGCAAAGAGATTTCAAAAATATTAAGAAATTTAGGATAGGGTTTAGACATATTTTTTTTAAGATTTTTTTAATTTATTTGATAGAGAGAGAGAGAGAGAGAGAGAGAGAGAGAGAGAGAGAGAGAGTATGTACAAGCAGGGAAGAGGAAGAGGGAGAAGCATACTCTGCTGAGCAGGGAGCCCAATACTGGACTCGATCCCAGGACTCTGGAATCATGACCTGAGTGGAAGGTAGACACTTAACCAACTGAGCCACCCAAGCAGCCTGGACAGACTTTTAGGAGAGGATGCTGGACAGGAAAGTTTGGGTCAGATTGTGTGAAGTCTGGCAGATTCAGGGATTCATCTGAAATTAGATATTTCACTGGAATACAATATTCAAAACTACCATGGATGTTGTAGAAATATAATAAGAGTAGCACCAATTTTATTTGTGTAAAATTTTCTCCTCCTAAAGAAATTCACTCTGCAGAGAAAGCATATGAAAATTTTAAACTCTAAAAATGGACTGAATTCCCAGGAGAATTACAATATAAACACCCACTGCACTCTTTATTTCTTCCTCTTTGCCTGGCCACAGGGGAGTGGATTTACTAAGAATATGTCACTTTGCCAGCCTTGCTTCTCTGCACAAATTGGGGCTTGCTAAAGAAAGAAATAACGAGTCTGAGATGCCTTGCAGCCTTCCAGATTGTCCAAATGTCTGCAAATGGGGCTGACTGGTTAACCGAAGTAGGTGACATCCAAGTCTCAGCTGGATACAGGTAGCTCTTTAACTAATGACCAGACTATAAATGCTGGCCCCCAGGAAATCATCTTATCTCCAACAGGAATAACAGTCCTATACTTTTGATAATGGTTTAAAAACTGGGAATACTTAAAATGACCTACAATAAAATAATGGTAAAATAAATTACTATATCCATAAAGGAACATATTACCTATACTCCATACATACTTACTAAGTATTATCATTGATGTAAATTACAATTGTAATTAACAATTTTTTACATGTGCATATAATATACATATATATACACAAAAAATTAATATGATAGTTTAAAATACTGGGTAATTGTAGGGGCGCCTGGGTGGCTCAGTTGGTCAAGCATCTGACTCTTGATTTTAGCTCAGGTCATTATCTCAGAGTTGTGAGATCAAGCCCCCTGGTTGGGCAGTGCTCTGGATGGGGAGACCACTAGACAGTGTCTCTCCCTCTCCCTCTCCTCTCCTAACCCCTCCATTCCTCTCTTTACAAAAATTTATATATGTATTTATATAAATGCATATATGTTATATATTATATATTAATGTTATAAATGTAATATAAATATAAATTATCCATAGATATAAAAATAACTTATAATTACATAAATTTATATATATAGAGAGAACCTATATATGTTAATTCTAAGTAATGAAGTTATGGGTAATTTAAGTATTTTTCTTATACTGATCCATACACTTGTCTAATAGATAAAAAGACACAATCACTAGTCTGAAGGGGAAAATGAAGATAGAAGCACAGAGGCATGGGCGCCTGGGTGGCTAAGTGGGTTAAAGCCTCTGCCTTCAGCTCAGGTCATGATCTCAGGGTCCTGGGATTGAGGCCCACGTCCAGCTCTCCACTCAGTGGGGAGCCTGCTTCCTTCTCTCTCTCTGCCTGCCTCTCTGCCTGCTTGTGATCTCTCTCTGTCAAATAAATAAATAAAATCTTTAGGAAAAAAAAAAGAAGCACATAGGCAATTGTCAATGGAAAAAAAAAATGATGAAAGGGCTGATGAGTTCAATTAGAAAGACTAAAATGGGTTAAATCTACTGTTTCAGTTTTCTGCATTCTGAACAGTTATCTCAACAGTGTGGTTGTTTAGGGGGCCACAAGTCCAAGATATGCTCATATGTTCTCTGCAGTTATCTAGGGAGTGAGGTTCTGCTTAGATTTTTGAACCATCTGCCATCTAAGTTTCAGGAACAGTACATGCAAAATGACATTTCTCTTCAATTAACTTCCCATTAAGTTCTCCTTTTCTTCTTCCATGCTTCCAATAGATTTTTTTTTTTTAATAAGTATTGTGTATCAGGCACCTTAGCTAAGGTCCAAAACTGAAAACAAGAGCTACCAAGCCATCTTTCCCCCACCAAGGGAGCTTCCAGCCTCCTGGACCGCTAACAAGAGGTCATCCTTCTCAAGACCAGAAAAACATGCATTTCCATGGCCTCATAAACAGCCTGAGCTGTAGTAAGGACCAAATTCTTCTGCGTTTAGATTTATAGTTTCATGGACGGCACCCGCCATTACTCCTTCACATTTCTTAAGAGGAGCAGGAAGAAGAGGTAAATAACGTTCATTGTTAAATTAGACATGCTTGCTGCTAAGTATTTCCAATTCCACTTCCTTTCCATGGCATGGTAGAGGATCATGCAAGAGGCTGAACAAAATAATCTCAAGAATAAGTGTCTTTAAGAAGAATTTCTCAAGATAGAGTGGGAAAGTTAAGTGATTTCTTCAAATACACAACGTTGAAACTGGCAGTTGTCAGGGCCATGTGGAAAATCCTGATTTTTTTTTTTTATACCAATTGTGGCGTCTTATGTGTGTCTTGGCATAGTCTGCTGGGAACCACCATCTCCAACAGTCAAGGTCTATTGTCTCTAATGCCACTCAGTTAGCTTTAGTTTAAAAAAGCTTTTCAGCCCTTTCTCATTTGGAAGCATCCCACCAATAGTCAAAGCAAAACTGGATGTGCCAAGAGCCAATTGCCCTGTTGAACTGTGGTGTAAATCCCTTTTATTAAATTTGGGTCAATAGTGAGGCTCCCTATTAATGTTTAATTGCACATTAGTGCTTCAGAAGGGGGAGGGCACCAAGGAACGGAAAACAACTGTTTAAGGTGAGTCTCCCTTGGATCCAAAGAAATGTACTTAATTACCCAGTGAGGCAATTTCAGTTACAAAGAGTGGGGGAGCAATTAAGAAAAAAAAAAAAAAGCTGTAAGCAAAGAGGGGGGGCAAAGGGCAAAAGTCTGGAAAGACTGTAATCTAAGAGAGGCAGACGAAACATTCTACTAAGAGATAAAGAATATGGGAATGAAGAAAAAAGGGCAACCAAGAACACAAAGTTCCTTGGGGAAATGAGAAGTTTTACAATGCAAATTGTTTTCTTTCCATTTCACATTCCCTTCTTTCGCTTCTGAAGATGAAATGACCAGAGGTACCAAAAATAGCCCTATGCCACAAAGTACTGCATTCATTTTGTGATGTCTAAAGGCTTCACTTTTTGAAAACCTGTTCTGAAAGCAGGACTTATTTTTACAGGTGACAAGAATTTACAGTGATGTATTTCTTAAAGACTGCAAGATTTCTGGCACCAACTCTGATTTTGAAAAACTACATGTGGGATCATTAAATGCAAGATGTGTGGTCACTAAGGATTTTTCCATTTAAAAACTCAGACCAAAAAAGAATAGAGATTTTGCATACAAATATTTCAAACATTCAACACTTCCTTGGATTTGAGATTATACTCAGTACAGTTTAACTTTTAAATAATTACTATGAAGATAAGTGATTTCACTGAGTTACAAACATAACTTAAGGGCTATTCCCAATAACCAAAATTCCCAGCTTAAAAATTAAAAACAGAAATCCTGATTTTCTGAAATATAAGTTGAAAAATTAGTTACTGGTGTAAAATTCAACATTTCTCTAACCAAGACTCTTAAGAACAGAGACAATGTAAGAAAGGAGAATTAGCAGGAAGACTTTTCTTTTCTTGTGTTGACTTTGGTTTCTCTTTCCTCATTATCTCTTCAATGTGTTCCTTTTTTGTACATTTCCTTCTATATATACCACTGTCTTATACACACATACACACACACACACACACACACACAAACTCACATATAGTGACAGTCATACTAACACATACTGTATTCAGACATTACTCCCTATATCCAGGGGTCTGCACCTAGGAAGTTTCTGCCAAGACAATGAAAAGAAAAAATTATTAACTGACTGGGTCTCACCTCCTTTGGATTAGTAACTCCCAAGTAACTTGTCACTTGCACTGTGGTTAAATATAGCCTGCATATGGTTCAAAACATCTGTGATTTTACATTCATGCATAAATTACTTTCTACAGTGGAGTTATTGCAGAAAGCACCCTCCCATCACCATGGTTACCAATCCTTCCTGTAGAGCTCTGTATTCACATTTACTGTTAGTACAATCACAGGGTAAGTGGTAGGAATAAAAATCAGAGATACAATTTCATAAACCAATGTGATGTGTATTGGTATTGGTAATTAGCAGGAAGTTAGAGGTTGAAGAGGATTGATTGCCTTCGCTTTCCTCAGAGAGGTTTTAACTTTGGGCAAAAGATCAGCATTTTGTATAAACAGTATAGAATAAAATTAAGTTGAAGAAGATAGCTACATCACTGGAGAGTGACCATCAGTGCTCAAAGGTCCTTTCACTACATTTAAACCCTAAGGTGTTTACTGGTAGTTTTCTTGTCTATCTCAAAAACTGGTAAGATGCAGGGTCACTTCCTTTGGAATTATTTCCTGTTGTTCCTACTCAGATCAGAGTCTCTGGCCTATGTACACACTAGTGAAGAAATAAGAATAAGACCAACGGATTAGAGATTAAAAAGGCAGAGTAAATACTGTGCAGGGATATGGATGCATATTGAAAAAAAATTAAATAAGATCTATGTCCTCTTAATTATTCTCAGTATGAAACTTGGTTCTCTCCTTAGTCTTGCTGTTTAAAACCAGCTGGGTTTCCTTTCTTCCAGCTGTGAAGTGCAAAGTAAAACCAGTCACCCAACAATGCTCCATGCTTCATCATTTGGAAACACAAACACAGGATTGCTTTTGAGTGACACTCACCTCAAAAGGTAGGGTAAGACCATTGTGCATGGGAAAATTTAATAATGTTAACTGAGGGGCAAGGTTGACAAGACATGGTTCACGATTGAGGAAGCATAGCATTAGCTAGACAATTAAAAAGATAAAATCTTTATTTAAATTTCGATCATTGTATGGGGTGCCTGGGTGGCTCAGTCATTATGCAACTGCCTTCAGCTCAGGTCAAGATCCGAGAGTCCCAGGATCGAGCCCACATCAGGTTCCTTGCGTGGCGGGAAGCCTGCTTTCCCTCTCTCACGTTCTCTACTCGTGTTCCTTCTCTAGCTGTGTTTCTCTCTGTCAAATAAATAAATAAAATCTTTAAAAAATAAAAAAAATAATTTAAAAAAAATGGATCACTGTGAACAGAGGAAGCATTTTCAGTTGGGTCTGTTTTAATAGAAGAGGTTAGGTATTTTGTTTTGCAGGTAACAGCAACACATTATAATTCAGTAATTGAGAGGAAGAGGAGAATTACACTGTATATATAGTTCAGCTACCTGAAAAAGATGAATCACTTTCTCTGGAGTGCAAATTTGTTTTGTGTATTGAGTAAATACAGGGAAAAATTCTTCCTCTACTATATCTCCTTTGATTTTCCTTCTCAGACTTGAAGGGAATATGAAACATAGAAACTTTTCTTCATCTGGAGGTGTTGAGAAATGCCAAAACTTACAATGAACCAAGGAAATTTATCCATGGCTTTAATCTTTTACTTGGACAGATATCTTAAGTATGTAAAAGGAATTTAATAAGAACTGGGTACATTATAATATACAGTCACTAAGATGCATCAATAAACTGGCAGAAAGATAAACCAGAAAAAGACAATAAAAAAAAAAGCCAATTAAGACAAATAAACCAGTGAAATTGGGTTTTGTTTGAGGGAACCTGTCAGCTTCATTTAACATGAGCTTCAGATTCACAACCTCAAGGGGAGTGTCTTAGGCTCTTTGGGCTGCTATAACAAAATACTACAGATGAGGCAGCTTATAGGCAACACATGTACTTCTCACAGCTCTGGAGGCTGGAAAGTCAAAATCCAAACACCAGCATGGTCTCATTGTGTTGAGGGGCTCTCTTTCGGGTTCCATAGCCCATACTTTGTGCCTGTGTGTTCATGTGGCAGAGGCGCTAGAAGCGAGCTCCACAGGATCTTGTTTATGTGAACTCTAATTGCATGCCAAGTCATATTTCAAAAGTCCCACTTCTTAATACTGTAACCTTATGGACTGGGCACTTCAAAACTTGAATTAAAGCTGTAACATTCTGCACTGGGGCCCCAAACTTCATGTCCTTCTCACATGCGGTACACATTCATTCCATCCCAACAATCTCTGAAAAGTCTTAACTCTTTCTATCATCAATTCATAAGCATCAGTCCCAAGTTTTATCTAAGTATCATCTAAAACAGAGATGTATGAGACTCAAGGTAAGATTCATTCCAAGGCAAATTCCTCTCTAGCTATGAACCTATGAATCAAATAAATTATATGTGTCTAAAATATAATGCTGGGACAGATAAGAGGAAAGACATTCCTGTTCCAAAAGGGAACAACAGGAAAGAAGAAAGAGGTAGCAGGTCCCAAGCAGGTTCAAAATTTTAAAAGTCACTGTGGTGGGGATCCTGCCCCCTATGGCTTTGGTCTGCCCCATCCACAAGGCTTTGCTGGACTCAGTTGACTTCATGGCTTTCACAGGTTGGAGTTGTATGCTGAGGGTGTCTTGGGCTACAATGTATAGTAGCTCTACGAGCCAAGCCGAGCCTGGGGTCAAGAGGATGACCCCACTCTTAAAGGCTCCACTCGCCATTGCCCAAATGAAATTTGTCCATGTAGCGGCCCAGCTGCCACTAAGGAGTTTCTCTGCCAGGGTCACATGCTGCACTAGGGTCTGCTGGAGAAGCACAGGGCCAGAATTCAGGGAGCAGAGCCTTTGATGTAAGGTGGGTAGAAGTCCAAGATCATGGTGCCCCGCATGGTTTGGTTCTGCTGAAGGCCTTCCTGCTGTGTTCTCAGGCAGTGGAACAGGTTATAGAGCTCTGTGGGGCCTATTTTATCAAGACTTTAACTCTCTTGCTTAGTCATTTCCTAAAGAAGAATCCATACTTCCTAAAATCATCATCCTGAGAGTAGAGATTTTGATGTACGAGTTTTGGAAGATACAAACATTCAGACCAGAGCAGGGAGCAAAAAAAGGTGACAGAGTCTTGTAACTACGGTGGGAGTGCAACAGAAGTGTGTTGACACATATGTAAACATAATGATTACATCTCAAACATTAAGATAGATGAGACACAGTCAAATCTGCTCTCTAGTGACTTCATGAATATTTGTCAGTATGAACGATGATTAAAAATGGAGTAGAAAAATATTTTTTTTTAAAGATTCACTTATTTTAAAGAGAGAGAGAGCATGTGAGCAGGGTGAGGGGAATCCTTGAGCATACTCCCTGCTGAGAGCAGAGACCAGTGACATGGGGTTTGATCCCAAGACTGTGAGATCATGACCTGAGCCAAAATCCAGATTAGGACACTTAACTGACTGAGTCACCCAGGAACCATGAAAAATATCAGTCTTATTCAGCCAAGGCCCTCACAATGGAATTAGTGTTCTTAGAAGAAGAGAAAGAGAGACACCACCCTTGTGACCTATTTATGTTCCAGAGACCCCAAGTCCTAATACCATATTATTAGGGGGTAAAGTTTCAATAAATTAATTCTGAGGGGGGGACAAAAATATGCAGTCATAACAATGTCTTTTCTAAGAAGTCATAATCCTAGCCAATTTTCAGGTACTGTGGTCATGGAAAATCATACTACCTGTGTGATCTGAAAATTCAAGCCGCAAATGTAATTTAAAGTAGTTCTGGGTGTAGAGTTCCTAGGCATATACTAGAAGCAAGCATGCACTTTTGGGAGGACCCCACTTATAACACAGTCCTTCTGAACAAATCAAGTTTAAGAAATAGAATTCCACTGTCAAGCTCACAGAGCCCCCCTAAAAGACAGCATCATGGAAACATACCATCAGAAATTAGACCAAAAAGATAGACAAATTATACACGTGGAGACTTTGGTTATTATAGTCATCAGAAACCAAATATTAAGTAGGTTTATTATGGTTAAAAAAAGAAATGCTGAAAAAGTGAAAGTAATAAGCAGTTTTAAAATTTATAAGCATATTTGAAAAAAGTTTCAAGTACTTTTTTTCCAAATACAACTTTAAAAAATATGAAAAACTGAAGTTTTAAAGAATCCAGGGTATATATCCATATATATGAAAGGACTGCATATTTGAAAAGGTATCAAGAACATTCTAAAATAAAATCTGACTCTATGTGTGTACACATACACTGCTAAATTGACAAAACAAATGAGAGAAATAGTAACAATGAAAGATGTAAAGGTATATTCCATAATTAGTAAAGAATAGAAAAAAACATGAAAGAGTATGAAGCAGATATATTCAAATAGGTAAGGACTGATCATTTTGTGTAATAAATGAAAAACAACCTACAGAATTTCTAACACATTCTAAGCAGGAGAGACACAGATAAAAACATTATGATGAAACTGCAGATTACCAAAGACAATCAAAAGATCTTAAAAGTTTCTAGAGATTAAAAAGAGACCCTAGGGAATGAAGAACGGCTGACTTCTCAAAAACAATCAGAACCAAGGAAAAATGGAGTGATACCTTCAATTTGCTGAAAGAAATTCAAAGTGAAGTTAGGATTGTAGACCCTACAAACATATCTTTTGAAAATAAGGGTGAGCAAAATTAACATTTTTAGACACATAATACCTACTTTGCCACAAAGAGATAATCACTAAAAAGTTCTGAAGGATGGGAAAAGATTTTTCTCTGTTGTTCACATGCTGCAATCATCAGTTATATTTCTTGGGATGGAATAAATTCAGTAAATATTTTTATTTCATTAATTATAAACTTCAGGTGGAAAGAAAATTATTTTATATGGAATATCTGAGATTTCAATACAGAAATAGAGGCCAAGCATGGAAATAAAACTAACAAGATATAATTATATAAAGCTAAAATATGAGTGTTATAGACTTACTAAAAAATGATACAACTAAAATATATAGCCATAATTATGTACCAGAATGGGGTTGGCCAGAATTAAAATATTGTAAAGTCCTATGGTTTGGATGGACAGCAGAGAAATTGAATTGCTTCATATTTGACATATGTGCAATTTAAAATTCCTAAGATAATCATTTGAAAAAATCATATGGAATCAAACCCCATACATATGAAAACAAGGAATCATGATCATTGAAAAATCAATCCAAAAGAAAATACATCTGTTGAAAGAAACAGCAGAAGAGAGAGAAAACATGCACACACAAAATAGGACAAATAGAGGGCACAGAATTCAACGTTAGAAATAAATTCAAAGTTAGAAATAAATTCAAACATTTAAGAAATTTCAACAAATGTAAACTGACTCAATATCCACAAGAAAAGATAACTAGACTAGGAAAAAAGTCCAATTCTGTGTTGTTTACAAGAGACACACAGTTAAAACATAAGAAAATGGGCATGTTTCAAGTAAAAAGAGGGAAGAGATTCCCAAGCCAATATAAACAGAAGAGTTTGTGAGATAGGTGAAGGGAAACAGATGAGAGTTTCGGTGCCTGGTGACCTTGATTCTGACCTAGCGCTTGCGTTACCTACCCATGATGGCCTTTTGTTGTTTTGTAGCTATTTACATACCTTATTTGAAATGAAAGACGTAGCAATTTTTAAATATGCAGCTGTCGTCTGCACATGAGAGACGGGTTTCTTGTGATATATTCATGACAAACACTGTGGTATTGAGTGCTTTGAATCACTTAAAGTCCTACTCATATACATTCAACTTGTGTATTAGTATTTCAGTAGGAGGTGGCAAATATTTTCCGGAATAATACTCACTTAAGTATAATATAAAGCATGTTGTCCCCTTTGAGATATATTTTTATCTGCTTCATTCATTCGAGTAATAAAGTGAATAATAGATATTATAGTAATTTTTCCCCATGGCTATTTACTACCCCATACAACAGTAGAATACACACTGATAAACTTAATTAGGAAAATGGACAAGTTGATGTTAAGGAAAAAGCACAGTAAACCTTATCTTGTCTCAGTTCTTACAGCTAAAACGTATCAATAAATTTGCCATTTCTTAATTCATTGTCCTGGTTGGAGGACACACTTTATCAAGAATATCTCTGTGTTAAATTTGTGGTATTGTAATTTAATAGTGATGTTTAAAAAGGACTTTCTGAAGAGGTGATAAAACGTGTATATTCTGCACATGTATTAAATGTTTAGAAGGCACTTAATGCTTGCTGAATGATTTGTCAGTGGACTGAAAAATCCCTACCCATATTATATGAAATGCTAGTATTTATCTCCTGGAATCAAAATTAAACAGATGTCTATATATTTTAATATTAAAAAGCTTATACTTTACAGTACAATCAAGCAAAATAGATTTTTTTTAACTTTTTTCAAGCAAAAAAAGATCTTGAAACAAAAGCATTACTAGAACTAAAAAGAATTAGTATAGAGTTGTCTAGAAAGTATTAACGATTATAAATTATGATTCTAATACACACATATACATATGTATATATGTGAATATATATGAATTATATACATATAATTCTGGAAATCTACAAGGAGAGATAGATTTGCTGCCAAGTGGGAGATTTTTTTCATTTCTTTTTCAGTAATTGACAGATCGTGTAAAGAACGCAATAAAGTTAGTCTAACAGACTTTACGGACTGCCACAGCCAGTTACTATAGAATATACTTTCTTTGCAAGTGCATTTTATTTATGGTATTTGCAGACTTACTGGGCCAGAGAACAAGTCTCAACAAATTTCGAATTTCAGTCTATGATGCACACTACAAAGATTTTTCTCCACAGTGCAATTATGTTAATAAGTACAAATAACAAACTAGAAAAATGTTCAGAATTTCAGAAATACATGCATAAATAACTCATTGGCCAAAGTAGAAATAAAAACAGGATGATGACAATATTTAAAACTTAATGATTATTAAAGCATACCTATTAAAATCTATGGGATGCAATTAAATGCTATTCAGAGGGACATTTAAAATCTAACATGCATTAAAAAATTTAAAAAAAATCGAGGCACTTGGGTGGCTCAGTTTGTTAAGCTATTGCCTTCAGCTCAGGTCATGATCCTGGAATCCTGAAATCGAGTCCCACATCTGGCTCCCAGCTCCGTAGGGAGTCTGCTTCTCTCTCTGACCTCCCCCCCTCTCATGCTCTCTCTCACTTTCTCTCAAAAAATAAATAAAATATATTTTTAAAAAATGGAAAAAGTTAAAAGTTAGCACATAAGCAAAATAATACAAAAGAAAATTAAAGGATGGATACTTAAAAGATATTAATCAAATAAAAGTCAAACATCAATAGGGAAGATAATTTCCCTGTTGCCCAATAAATCTTTGTCAGAGGCCAGCGCCAGCTCTTAAATCAGCCTTTAGAAGTCACTAAAAGTGATGATTTTATATGGTCTTCTAACCTTTTTAAGTTATAATGATATCCAGGTCAACTGATTAAAAGTTTTATGTTCTAATACTTGATACTTCTAATACTTCCAACCCTTAGGTTTGGAAGACTTTACAATTTTCTTTAGAAGTGTTCAAAATAGCTAACATTTAGCTTTCAAGAAATGGAGACATACTCTTTTAGTCTTTAAAAAAGCAAAGCATATCCAACAGTAACAAAAACTCTTCAATGAACTTTGCAGCCAATTACTTTGAAATTAAATACTTCAGGAGAAAAAGGAAAATAGGAAAATACAGGAGGCACTCACACCCAGGACAAACTGGCAACCCCAAGGTTGCACTCAGAGATTCGAGAAAGGGGGTGATGTCGTGGGTGCTTTTCCAAACTTTACTTTTCAACTTTCTATTTTGAAATCATTTTAGACTTACAGAAGAACCACAAAAACAATTTAAAGCATTCGCACATATCCTCTCACACAGCTTTTCCCGATGTAAAGAACTTACATGACCATCGTATAATAATCAAAACTAAGAAATCATCATGGGTACAATAGTATTGTCTGAGCTATTGTCTGAACAAGACTTTGCGTCATTTTTCTGTTCATGTTTTAGTTTTTTAAATAAATAAATTTGTTAAAATATTCATAGAGATACCTTTGCCATTTGACTATCCATTTCATTCCTTCTGACAAGTATATAATCATTTTGCCTACCACGGGCTGGAAGTATTTCTCTAGTCTTAAGTTTCTACAGTTTCTTTTTTTTTTTTTTAAGATTTATTTATTTATTTGAGAGAGAGAGAATTCATTAGCAAGCAAGTCTTCAGCAGATTCTCTGCTGAGCACAGAGCCTATCACTGGGCTCGATCCCACAACCCTGACATCAATCATGACCGAGCTGAAATCAAGAGTCAGACGCTTAACTGACCAAGCCACCGAGGTGCCCTGTGTTTCTATCATTTCTATAGCTTTTCCTTACTTCAATGTAGTGTACACTTTCTTTTCCGCCGAGAGCATGCTGTTTGTTCCTCATAGACCTATTGATCTCTCCATCTCCTTACTTAAGGTGTGAATACCTAATACACAAAACATTAGAATAGATTCTCCATGATCTCGACAAAGTTTCTAGGGAAGCAATAAAAATCACCTTAGTGTATCAAGATGCTGCAGTTCTTTATTACTTTATCTGTCTTCTTTTGCAGAGCAGGAAAATGACCAGTACAATAGAGCTTCATGAACTATTACATGCTTTAAAATTAATAGTCTAACATGCTAGCATTCAGTTCTATAGAAAATTATTTCATTTCCAGTCAATTCTCAGTTAGTATCGTGTCCACATTGTGCTACTTTACAGTAGCATTAGGCTAATCGTGTTGTTTTCCTTCAAGAATATGATGATTTTATGACTGTATGCAAAACAGACTCCTGGGGCTAACTGTCTTTATTGAGTGATAAAGAGGGATTTGTGTGTTTTTTCCCCTGTAGAAAACTAGACAATATCTTAGGCAATGAGGTAACCTGTTTTTAAGGCAGAAGGATGATATACTTATAGTAATTTCAGGAGGTACTTCAGAGAGCAGTTGGAGGAAGGAAAGCCTAGAATGGGGAGATATTAGGAGTAGAGGGGCACCTGCGTGGCTCAGTCAGCTAAGTGTCTGCCTTGGGCTCAGGTCCTGATCCCAATCAAGTCCCACATCACACTCCTTGCTCAGGAAGGAAGGAAGGAAGGAAGGAAGGAAGGAAGGAAGGAAGGAAGGAAGGAAGGAAGGAAGGAAGGAAGGAAGGAAGGAAGGAATAGAGAATGTGCTTAGAAGGCTGGCAATGGGAAACTGAATTGCCATTGATTTAGTTCAAGTAGCAATGGGTTTAGACAGGAATGTTTGAAACAGAGGTTTTTTCCTGAAGGAAAGTCAATAGAATGTGTGATCTGTTTAAAAGGGTGTGAGGTGGGGAGAGAGAAGCCAAAGTGGAAAACAAGCATGATAAGACTTCAGCTATAGGAGACCAGATGTGATTTACATCATTCAAAGAAATTTTTAAAAATACAGAGTACCCTTGGAGGAGAAATAGAAATTAACTTCTGCTCTGAATTTATTTTGAATGCAGGTGCTTGACAAAATCCAGAATGAAAAAGTCCAAGAAGCAATTGACTCTACTCATATTACCCTATCATTCGAGACAAAATATCATGGGTAATTCCTGGTTAAAAACCCTTTAAAATTTGCTAGGTAGTTTCCTAGCCCCTTCCCATCCCTGCTACCCACAAAGCTACAGTTGCCAGTTGCAACAGCTAAAGATTTCAAACCTCTTTGTTGGCCAAGATAAGTATGTACCAGGAAAGTTCCCAACCACTCTTTTGGGACGAGGTTAACCTTAGTAGATCAACTTTCCAATCACAGTCCAAGGTTTGACATGTCTATTTTATTCTCACAGTCTCTTTCTCCTGGATATCTTTTTGAAATCGTCTTGTTCTGCAACCCAACAGAGAAATGCATCAAAATGCTCTGAAAGGCATCAAAGGATATAAGGTTAAGGGAGCAGAGAGTGAACTGAAATAACTTATGTTTACAGAATTGTATATCATGTACTTTAAACACCACTCTAAGATATTCTCTGGTATTTGAAAAAAAAAATATGTGCTTACACATCCATTCAACAGATTCTCATTTGGTCCTTCCTATACCCCATGTTTTTTGTTTGTTTCATTTTGTTTTCCTAGACACCGAAACGGAAGCAATGAATGACACACAAAGAAAGAGGAGGTAGATTAGGGGTTGTGATTGTTTCTGGTGGAGGTGGTGACAGTTTTAGGTTAAAGTTATGAGTCCCAGTCAAGATAGATTGAAATTTGAGTTATGGGCCGAAACCTAAGACAATACAGCCACTAGGGCCAGATAATTTGGTTATAGGAGTAAACATATGCACACCAACATATTCCTACTTAAAGACCAAATGATCTGCCTCTGAGTTGTCTAGAACATACTGAAGGAAGCCTGCATGCAAAGAATCATAGCTGGGTGGGGAACTAGAAGTATGCATGAATAAATATTCTAAGAAAACAGAGGGTTACTGAACCCATCTTGCTAAGGAAGATCTGGTTATGCTTGAATTATGCCTCGATGACTGCACTGAGTTAGCCAAATGGATGGAAGATAGTTGGCTAACTAGGAAAACATCAACAAATCACAAATCATTTTGGTTGATCAGCAGTGAGAGACAAGAAACAAGTATAGCCAACCACAGAAAGATTCTAAGCCATGGAAACCACGCCACACCTAAAGACCCAAGAAGAAGTTCCTTCCCAATTGTCTCTTAATGAAGGAAAGTAGATTTAGTAGATTTAAGTCGTCCCTTAAATATCAATAACTGTATCATATTCCCAAATCTTGCTATGCATCCAAAGTTAATATACTTAGTGATTAATTTTAAAAATAATTTTGATGCATAGTCATGTTTGAAAGTTATACGTCTAAAGATAAGATCTTGCTTCGTGTAATTCAGACCATACTGACTTCTACATAGCGAAACTATAATCTGGCCAGGAATGGATAAAGTGGTACAGTAATTAAGAAAACAAAAACAAAAATAAAAAACTCTCTAAAAGGGACACTAAATTAACAGAGAAAAATGGGTTCTCTCACTGTACTAGAACTAGGAGATCTAGTAATACTAATTTATTCAGTAATATGTGTAACATAAAATATAATCACAGAAAGAAATCTTACAAATGTATGCCATAAGAACACAAAAGGTTAAAGGTAAATGAGCAGATATTATAACATAAAACAAAAATCTAGCATAATGGCCCAGTGGCAATGAATTTTACCACTAAGGATTATGGAATCTCTAGATTTGCCTTTAATTTTGAACCATCTTCTGATTCTCCAACCATGTCTCCATCTCCAGGGGCCTAACTCTAGGGCTGAAATGGAGATCCTGCAATTGTGATTCCTTGTCTAACTTATTTCTGTGTCAGTTATCAAAATCAGCCCATTACCCCTTTGGGTAGCCTAAGTAACTCTGCTTCTTGCTAATGAAAAGTACTTAGCTAAGACAGAAATCTATAACAATTAGAAATATTTAAGATCAGTAATATTTATAACCTGAGAAAATTTAAAGTAATTTTAAAGGGCCCATTAGAGGTAGCCCATTAGAGAATATGGCTTACAAATGTATAATCATACTATATAAGTGACATAAATGACCTACTTTCTGGAAAATAAAAGAGAAGTGAGTGAGTGATTATATTGCCTCTAGAAATATAAATATGCATGAAAGCATGTCCAATCAAATGCCATGAAAATTATCTTATTAGATCAGGGGTTTAATTTGGCCTATTCTCTTTGTGATAAGAGAGACTGTGTGATATCATGGGTCATGTGACAGTGATTGCTGGTTTCCCTCAAAATCCATCTCCCTCTCCTTTTGCTTGTAATAAAGTTTACATTTCTAGCCTCCCTTGCAGCTAAGTATATTCACACAAAAAAGTTTTGGGCAATGTGGTAAAGGGTGGGTGTGTAATTTTAGCAAGCATCACTCAGGTATAAATTTCATTGCCTTTCTTTCTTCCTGCTGGATAAAATAAAACACTGGCATCTAGGGCTCAAATAACTATCTTCAGCCATGAGGTAGAAGCCTTAAAACGACAATGGTAGAACAACAGAGGGAATAAGGTATCGTAGTTCCTGGTGTGTAGGAACGGACCCTCTAGCCCTGGACTATTTACTTTCCTCCAACATACATCCCCAGGAAGCTGAAAAATAGCAAAACTGGCTTTGGGCTCTGCAGAAGTAATTTACTACAGGCATAGACCCTACCATAGTCTGTGAAGCAGGAAGCAGCCTTACGGGAGGAGCACACAGTATCACCTGCTCTGTCCCCTTTAACACCACATCAAGAGAAGTAGCACAAATTCCAGACCCAGGTTCCCACTGTAGGACTTCTTTGACGCTAAAGGCCACCTTCATCTGCGATTACCAGCCAACAAACGTGCTTTTCTGCCTGAAAAACTAACCCAAAGGCAGCAGTTCCCAAATGTTAGTGTGTAATCTCACTAGATGCGCTGTTAAAATGCAGATCTTCAAGCCTGACGCCTACACGTTTATCTCCAGCAGGACGGGGAATTTGCATTTAGTCTAGGACCTAGATTCTGAAGCAATGATATTTGGCTACATTTTAGGAAAGACAACTCATGAGGAAAGAGTGGTTTGAGCCATACCCACATATACTCAGTTAAGAGGGATGAAATCATTTTAGAAGAGACAACTAGACCTCAGCTTTCAGAAGGTTGGCTAGGGTTCTGGGAAATTAGGAACTTTGCAGTTCACAAAATACAGTCATGTCAATGCAAGTACTACTGAATGCTAGAATGCACTATCAGGAATCTAATTCACAAATTAGGAAACTTCCAAGTTTCCAAGAATTAAAGGCTTGTGTCTAAATTTGCACCCAGAGCCTCCCAAGGCCCCATCTTATATATCATGTATCTCTCATTAGGAAAGAAGTAGAAACACATGGAACAAGATACAAAGCAACTGAGTGTGGGGGCTACAGGGCAGGGACAATACTATGCTTGGAAAAGGGAGGCAAAAGCTAGCGTGTGGGCACTGGTATCAGAGAATGGGAAAACAAGGCTCCAGGGAAACCCCTAAAGGAAGGGTAAATGTCCTGATTCTGCAAGTTTGACCTTGACCAGCCTAATGTAGAAAAAGAGCCAGCAGCCAACAGTTGCCAAGGATCATTTTAAAAAGGGGTCCTCCTAACCCTTGTCTGTTGATTTCCTGTGATGAAGACTGCCGGTCTGTGATAGACACCCAGTAGCAAGCACAGAAACAGGGCTCCGCTCCTGAGAGTCTGCTTCTCCACCCTTCCACAATTAGCACTGAACGATGTTGTGAACATCTTTGATTGTGCTCATCCTGGCCGTGACTATTTTATTCATTTGGACTGTACCCAAAAATTAACATACTTAAGAAATTATAATGGGCTGTGCTATGCTAATGAGAGAAACCTCTCTAAGGAAGACATTGTACTATGAATGCACAACACACACTATTTACCAAGATAATGAGGAAATACTTTGCCCTGTTGTTGTCCTATTCTAAGTAGTCTATCCAAAGCCCACATTTAAGAAAACTCATATAGATGTAAAACTGCATAAGGGCATTATTGAAGGTAGTTTGTTCGCAGAGAATTTACAAGATACAGAACAAATGTTCTCTGCTGAAAGAACTTGATCTGCCCTCATCTCCATTATATACAGAGTTGGTGGGCCCTTTAAAGAAAGAGAGAACTCAGGGCACTAAGAGGGATAGATCATTAGGGGAGATAATTAGACCTCAGCTTTAGGATGGCTAGGTCGGGTTCTAGAGGTGTTTTCAGTATATCAGTGGGAGAAAAGAGAGCCACTACCCTGAACCCCTCCTATCAGGAGGTCCACAATCTCCTGTACCATCTGGTACCCGCCCACCTTTCAGCATCCACACCCTTCACCCCTCTATTTCTAGATCATTCTGCCAGGACAAGTTGGCCTTCCTTAAGTTTCTTGTATATTCCTAAGTCCTTCCTGTTCCAGAACCCTTGCATTTGCTAATCCTCTACCTAGAACACATTTCTTCTGTTCTTCCTATGGCTAACTCCTGTACATTCCTCAGGGATCAAAATCATCATCTCATCCTTGGAAAAGCAATACCTGCTCATCTCCGCTTTAAGTTAGGTCAAGTCACCAGTCTGTGAATTCCAGTGCTTGCATGCTTTCCTTCCACATTATTACCACGTATAGTAACTGGGTGCCTGGGTGGCTCAGTCATTTAAGTATCTGCCTTCAGCTCAGGTCATGATCCTGGGGACCTGGGACTGAGCCACACATTGGATTCCTGTCTCAGTGGAGAGTCTGCCTCTCCCTCTATCTTTATTCTTCTTGTGATCTCTTACTCTCTCTCTCTCAAATAAATAAATGAAATATATTTTTTTAAAAATATACAATAACCTGGGTAAGTAGCTGTTTAATGAATTCCCATAGACACATCATAGCTCCATATGGGCAATGACCAAGAATGTCTTCATCATCATTTTGTTTTTAGCAAAGTACTCAACAAATAATAACTACTAATAGTAATCACTGACTAAACAACCAAATGA
Source organism: Spilogale gracilis (assembly GCA_004023965.1). Taxonomy (NCBI): domain Eukaryota; kingdom Metazoa; phylum Chordata; class Mammalia; order Carnivora; family Mephitidae; genus Spilogale; species Spilogale gracilis. The sequence goes on from PITA01002180.1 coordinate 93,792, forward strand.
ACCTAACTTTAAGGAAAAACATTAATATGCTACAGTACTGCAGTGTGAAAAATTGAGATTTGCTTTAAGGAGAAAAAAAAATAACTTGAGTCATGATAGCATTCATGTTGTAAAAGATTTAAAGATACAAGAAATGAAAAAAAAGAAAAAGGAAAGAAACGCTCATTTGTTCTATAACCTCTTCCAAGGGAAAAAAAAAGAAGCTTAAATTAGTAACTCTCAAACTCTGGGGTTTATGAGTATAATTTATAAAATCTATTTAACAGAACCTTTTTCTTTGCCTCACCCCCTTCTTAAGTGTTTCAGATTTAATAAGCCTAGGGTGGATACTAGGAATCTAAAATAAACCTGCACCTCAAGGTAATAAAACAACATACTGCAATGACTTTATTAATTGCCATAAAATGACTACCTGCAAATGTGTACTGAACTCCTAATATGTGCCAGGCATGGCATAAGATGATGGGGGCATGGATGACGCCCTAGGTCAAAAGCCACTAGAATAAATGGTAATCTGGTGATGTTCTATACCAATTTCAATGCTATGAAATTCACTTGTGTATTCAGAAATTATGTATTCATGATCCCTAAAGCCCAAGGCTTATACATGAGAGACATTCTCTTTCCTTCCATTCCTGCAATATCTAAGAAATAGTCACATATTTATTGACTTTCTGCCAAACATCAAGCACAGATAAACATTTTTACGTGTTTTCAAATAGGTAGGTTTATGAACAGTTATTCATGTCTCTAAAAAACTAGTATTTTACTTCTTACTATTTGTAAGCAGTGTTATGTATTTTTTATTGTTCATTTCATTAAACTGTCATAGGAACCCTATGAAGCAAGTATCATTTATAAGTAATTTGTTCAAGGTCGCCAAGTTAACTAGTAGAATAAAAGGGGAAAATAAATGTAAGTAAATAGCTTCCACAGAAGGCAGTAGGTGTTACATAGCGATTGGACCTACAGAAAAATAGAAGTAGAAAAACACCATTTGAGAGGGAAAGCTATAAACACAAAGGTGGGCAGGACAACACCCCTGCGTGATTTACGAGGAGGCAGTTTCATCTAGGACACTACTTTTATTCATAGAAAGACTTGCAAAGGGCCTTTAGCCCCATCAGCCTGCTTCACACATAGGACAGAAGCCATGGGGTTGTCCAAATGGTTTCGCCATTTTGCAAGGATCTTCCTCCCCCACTCTCATGCCTGTGTTCAACCTGAGTTGAATTCTCACATGCATTTGGCAGAAACAACCTTCCACTGGGCTCTGTACAGTTCGGCAATTTAGCAGCTTTCTTTTGTAGAGTACCACCATTGGGAGGCAGCCAAAGAGTTCTGAGCAAGGCTTTGATACCTACTGCATTTAGGATTTAACCTGCATTGAATAAGGTCCCTCCCAAGACTCATGTTCACCTGGAACCTCAGAACAGGACCTTACTGGAAATGAGGCTTTGCAGATATAATTAATTAAGCTGAAGTGATACTGAATTCAAGTGAGCCCTCAATCCAACAGCTGGTGTCTTTGTGAGAAGGCTATGTGAAGACACACACAGGAGGAAGAGGCCACAGGAGGATGGATGCAGAGGACACAAGCCAAGGAAAGCCGAGGACTGTCTGGAGCCACCAGGGGCCAGGGAATGGCAAGAAAGGATTCTTCCCAGGAGTCTTTAGAGAGACCAACACCCCAATGACACCCTACTTTCAGACTTCTGGCCTTCAAAACCATAAGAACATATGTCTTCCCTTTTAAACCACCCAATTTTTAAAAATATTTTATTTATTTATTTGACACAGAGAGAGATCGCAGGGAGGCAGAGAGGCAGGCAGAGAGAGAGGAAGAAGCAGGCTTCCTGCCGAGCAGAGAGCCCAATGCGGGGCTTGATCCCAGGACCCTGAAATCATGACCTGAGCTGAAGGCAGAGGCTTAACCCACTGAGCTACCCAGGGGCCCATAAACCACCCAGTTTTAATAATTTATTATGGCAGCCCTAGGAAAGTAACACAGAATTCTCTCAGAGAAAACTTCTGGCAGAGAGCATTACGATAATGTACTTACATTACTGTTATGCTTTTTAGATTGCCCCAACAGAACTTCTTCTGACATGATTTTAAATGATGGAAACACAGTGATTGCCAAGTCACCTAAAGCAGTAACTCCTGAACAGATATAAGCAATCTAACTTTGGTATTTAGGAAGTTATAAAGAAAAACTACAAGAAACTTGAAGTGTTCTTGAAATATTTATTATTTATTTATTCATTTATTTATTTATTTATTATTGAGAGAGGGAGAGAGAAAGAGAGCGAGCACACGCGTACACGCAGTGGAGAGGGGTGGCAGGGGAGTCCTTAACCGACTCTGCACTGAGTGCAGATCCTGATGTGGGACTCAATCTCATAACCCTGAGATCAGTACCTGAGCCAAAACGAAGAACCTTAACTGACCACACCACCCAGGCACCCTTCCAAGTGTTTTGTTGTTGTTGTTGTTACAAATAATTTTCCATTAGCCAGGTCTGAATGTCAAAATCAGTGCTGCTCATATCGAGCCATCTTGGAGAGTTGACAAAAATAAATAAATAAATAAAGCTGCCCAAGTGTATCTCGATGGATGCTGGGATGGCATCGGGACTCACAGCACCAGAGATACACTCTCCCTCTGAGGTTAGGGATAAAGGTTACTCTGGATATTGCTATGGATGAGTTTTGCCCAAGTATCTTTGGAGAAGGTTCTTTCCCAAAGCTGGGTGACATTGAGGAATGAGTGATCCTTGTAAAGTGCCTCAGTGGAGAAAGAGGGAAATGTGTGTGTCTGTGTGTCTGTCTGTGTGTGTGTGCGCATGTGCACGCATGCAGGTGAGTGCATATGCGTGTCAATGCGTGCATGACTGTGCATGGATGTGTACAACAGAAAGTGTGTGTGTGAACCTGTGTGGGCACGTGTCAGCGGTGAGCAACAGCAACCCGCTCCTCTCCTTCAGATCTCTTTTTCCAGGAACAGACCACCACTGTTTCCAGGGTGATTACAATTTCATAACCTATAACAAAGCTAAATTTAAAAACATAAAAGCGCCTAAGAAGAGTTTCAGCACAGTTTATATATACCTTATGGATTGTTACACTTTGCAGTTAGAGGCAATGAACTTGAAGGGAAATATTGAGGACTTGCCAAAATTTGTGTAAATGAGACTGCCGCCTTCCTACTTTATGCTCCTGTGGAGTATCCGACCACATTTTGTATTCAGGAAATACGGTATCACACATTTATAACAGCAACAGGCCATGTTTTCAATAGTATTAGTGCTTCTAGCATATGCAAGGGAATTACATAACATCTCTTTCCTGAATATATTTAGTCCTCACCATTTCAGTTTACATGCTTATCAATTATGGTGTTTAACCTAGTGATAATTTCCAAAAGAGTAATTTCTGCAAGTCTGGGAATCAGCCAGAATTCCTTCATCCACCTGTCCCCTTCATCAGATCCATGCTGTGGCATTACACAAAGTGTTAAGAGCATAGATGCAGGGCTCAAATGACATGGATTCAAAGTCTCAGTCTTTCACCTTTTTTTCTATGTGAACCCGGAGACTTGATTTGCTTTCAAGTCTTGGTTTCCTTACCTGTAAAATGGATATAATAAGGTCTATGATGAGGGGACTGCTAGACAAACGTATCTCAGATTTCCACAGTGGAAAAGAAGTGTGCAGTCTGCTTCCCAGGAGGGAAATCTATGGAAGAAATCCTTTAGTCATTTACACCTTCATACATTCCACTTTGGAAAGGAGAGAACTTTATCTAATGGCTGAACTTGGGAGAAGGCACGGAGCATGTGCCATCAACTCCTTCCCCTCTCACGTTTTAGATCAGTCTCCCTGCAAGGCTCAAGATGGCCTGCGCCCTCCCTCATCATCCATGAGGGGAAGATGGGAAGCTGGCTCGCTGATCCAAGCACTGGGTGCACACGTCCTTCTAATTCATACAGGATATCAAAAGAGGCCAGCCTAGCCGATGAGCCTCACGACCAGGTTCTCTATTCAGCTCATCAGAAATCAGGTTGTGGAGAAAGAAAGAGTCTTTGATCCCTGTAAGAAACAACAAGTTCTCAAGCTAGGTTGTGCGACTGAACGGGGATGCTGAATGCAAAGTTTAGGAGAGTGCTAAGGATACACTCAGCAATCGACTGCTGGCTACTAGTCTAACCCTTTTTCTTTGTGGTATGACTACCACTTACATTAGTACTGCTACTGTTCATGTTTTATCCCTCTGACTCTTGGCTTGGCACCAAGGAGAACTCTGACTTCTCATTCACATAAATATTTTGCACATGAGTAAGGAAACCTTCAGCTGCTTAACAGAAAGAAAAGGAGCTAGAAAACTGAAGAGGAGATCAGGACATGTAGCATCTACGTGGTGAAGACTTTCATACTCATACTAACCTCTCTGGAGGTGTTTTCTCCTGTTTCTGCTGAGAACAGAGAGCCACCAGGCTCCAAGAAAGACTGAAGACGCAGTGGCATTTGTCTCCACTGTAGGTTTGTATCTCTCCACACCCAGGACACAGAATCCTGGCTAGAACAACACTGGCCTGATGAAGCAGGGACCGAAAGCCAATGACACAGTCAGATTCTCAGAGCAAAAAGCAGGTAATGGAATGTCTCACCCAACAAGAGTGAGAACTTCTTGAACAGAGGTAAACCCCTCCTGTGGACACCAAGAAAATCTCCTTAGGTTGGAGCAGGTGCTTCATTAGAAAGAGACTTGAGTCCCAGAAGATGTGAACAGTAAGCCATCAAAATGTTGGTAGCAGTGCTGTGTGACCTTATTCATACCCAGAACATAATGAGGTCTAGGGACGTGTGAGTTACATAAGAATTTTTATGCCAACAATGAATCTTGGAACACTGAAAAAATAAAATAATGTAATAAAATAAAAGAAAAAAGAATTTTTATGCCAGCCAGGCCATTAAGTAACAGCTGTGGCAACTCAGATTATGATTGGACTGTCACTATAATTTAGTCTCATTTAGTGCACCATAATTGAATAATTATATGTAAGAAACCATTAGCACCTTGAATTACAGAGGTATACCAATGCCAGTTTACTTCTGGCAGAGTGTCCCTAAAAACATACGGTCATTTTTTAACACCCATTTTACAGAGAGTAAAATATTATGGTCAAAAAATTGTAACTGATTTCTCAATTTCACATCAAAAGTTGAAGCAAGAATAAGAAGTCCTTCTGACCAAATAATTGGTTTCTGGTCCAGCAAAATCAAAAGGTCTTGTTCTATTCCAATCTCTCCCTCCCAAAAAAGTCCATCCCTCATCTTTTATGTATTTTCAACACATACACACACACTAAACACCAATCTAACCAAAACAACACAGCACAGTAGTGAAGAAAGAATAGTTACATTTATAATTAAAGTAGGGTCACAGAGAGATAGTAACAAAGGAAATCATGTAAACATGGGCTGGAGAATATTAAAAAAAAAAACAAAACAGGAAGAGAAAATGGAAGAAGAGTGAAAGGCCAAAAACACTCTAAGAAGGAAATTATGATGCCATTTTTGGAAACAGGTATGGCCCAGTCTCTGCATGAAACTACAGCCTCTAAAACTAAGATGGACATTAGAATAAATTCTTAACTGCTGCCTAATTCCCAACACTGAATAAAAACATCAATGTTAAAGTGTCATTATGGGTTAGATGATGTCTAAATCTTAGACTTATACATAGGGTCTTCCTCTGGTTTCTCATAGGATTTTTCCTCCATATTCTGATGTTTGCCAAATCATCGTGCAGATGTTCCGCAAATTCTCTTAATAGTTGGTTCCTCTTATTCACTAATAACAACAATGGGTAACATGTATTGGAAACTCAACTTTATGGTATGAATTGTTATAATCACTTCATATGTATTAATGTATGTAATTCTCTTATTAATCCTATGAAGATATAATGATTCTTTTTAAGAAAATCAAGGCCCAGGAAGAGTAAGGTATTGGTATCATAAAAACAGGCAGTGGGTCTGGATACAAACCAAGCCATCTCATACCAGAGTCTTCTGAACAAGCATCGAAGATTGAAAACTCTTATATTTTATAAAAGTGACCTTATAGCTCATTCTCTCTTCATTTTAAGTTTTCATGTATTTATGGCTTAGAAAAAGAACCCTGATCTCAGCCTCATCTAGTTGCCTGATCACACTCATTTCTCCGTACCTCTTCCACTCACCATCACAATATTATATTCAACAGGGATGCATTTGGGACTGGGCAATTCTTCAGTGTGTCTGAATGTCTCGTGTAATATAAGACTTTCAGAATTAAAAAAAAAAAAAAGACTTTCAGAATTCCTGAATGTAGGCATCAAATGCCAGATGACAACCACAAATATTCCCGCGCTTTTCCAAATTCTCCCAGGGCTAACACTCCACTTCCTTAAGAGCCGCTAACCTAGGTACCTAAAGCCAAACTAGTGATGTTTTGTCCAATTTTTCCTTTCCATTTACTCACATTGCTCTGCCTTAACATGTGTGTGAATGCAGTCCCAACAACAAGCACATGACGAACATGGAAGTCCTCTAACATTCTTCAGTCTATAGGTCTTCTCTGGACAGTTCCTGGCAGCTCCTTCAGATGTAAATAATACATCTTCATTATCATTTATTCATTTAGTAGAATCCTTTTAAGGACAGAAAACCTATGGTGCATTAAAACATTTCATTACTGTCCTGGTAAACAATGTATTCATTTCCAGGAATGAAAACATGAATGGCTTCCCTTTGTTAGTGGTGAGGGCTGATAATCACTCTATGCTAGACTCATACTAGACACTTGAGCTCTCTGGCTTAATCTTTACATAAGTTCTCCAGAGTTGCTATTATTATGCCCATTTTGAAAATAAGAAAATTGAGATTTAAAGATATTAAATAACATGCCAACTATAACATTAATAAAGTGATAGTTACTAATAACAACAACACAGAGGCCTAATTTCACTAGGGTAAACACTGACATCTCAATCTTTAAATGACTGAATTTCTAGGGACAATGCTTAGGATATCATGACAGTTTTATAGGAAAATTATATAGTAGAGCCTTATTGAACCCTCCCCAAAAAGAATCAGCTGCCATTTCTCTGCCTGTTTATTTTAAAAGGTTTGATGACTATAATCCAACCTATTCATATCTAGCCAAAGGCAGAGATTGAAGGTCTCTCGATAAAGACTACTTTCCTGGAAAGTAAGATATATAATAGACCACCTAGAACATTCTAGAAAAAGATGAATAAAGCATCTCAAATTGAAAATTCAAACTGCCATCATTAGTTGCATTTCTGTATTAGGTTGAGCTCAGTCTCCTTATTTATAAAAAGCAGGAGACCTGGGTCAGTGAATGCTACTATTCCTTCCAGAGATAGAGTTTAAGGATGCCAAGTTTCTGTTGGCAGTTACTTAAGAAGCTTCTTCACTCAAATATTGCTTCAATTTTGTTCTCTATTCTCATAAAATGTTCCTGAACATATCTTGAACACATAAAGGGTGTGGGGGGGGGGATGCTACCTCTCCAAGAAGTATGTTCCTTTTTGTGAGACTGGCTGGTGGGGAAAGATGGTGTGCAAGGCTAAGGGTAGGGAGAACACTCTATGAGGGGGGGGGGTGGCATTGCAATGAGTACATGAAATTACAGTACAAAGGATCAAAGAGAAAAATTGCCTTTAGAGTGACAGGCTCTCCTTCAAGGAGAAGAAAAAACGAATAATTTATGCCTGCAGAGGTACCGTAGGGCTCATATTTTAGCCTGCAGAATTCCTCAGGATTGCTATAACTGAGCCTCTTGCAGGGAGGACCTATTAATCCTTTGCATGCTTTGTCATTAATATTGTTTATTGGGCCACAAGAAGAGGATATAAACCTTTAATGTCACTTTTTCAAACTAAAGATTTTTTTCCTTGAAATTCAATGGTATCTGCCAATTTGATATGGCACTTTAAGGAGATTAGAGTAGCAGATGGCTGATACTTAATGACTAATTTTTTGCATCAACCAAAGATTTGTTATTTGTTGCAAACTGCACAGAATAACAATTTTCCTTTTTAATAGAGTTGGGCTATGCAACCAAAAAGGAAAGGAAAGAGTTTTCACTGACAAATCATAAAGATCAGGTCCAGAAGGATCTGGAAAGATAATAGTGCACTGGGGCTTACAAGCTAACAATGAGGAAGAATTCTGGGGAAAAGGCAGGGGGCCAATGAAGTATAATCCAGTACTCACAATACATTCAGTGTCCATTTTTAAGAAAGTCTCATGCAAGAATTACAAAAAGTTCATAGGTTAAGAGATGAAACCAGTAGACATTAGTTTAAATTTTTAAATAGCCATTTGGACTCTGGATAACCTGAGACTATTAGCTGGGTATTAGTTTCAGCCAAAGTACAAAGCAGATAGAAACTGATCTCATAAGAAGACACTCTGTTAAACTTAAATATATATAAAAAATAATGTGTTGAGCTCAGTGCCTGATACTTACTCAACACTCATGTGTTAATTAACAGAAGTCCTCACCAGGCACTTAAGTTTCCCCTTCACAGTGTCTTTTCTTCTACCCTCTGATAAATCTCAACAGTTTGCATCCCCTTCGTTATTTTCTATCTCATCAATAACACAGGATTGGACAATTCCTTTTGGTTATTTTCTTTTTTTCTGAAAGTAAAATCCCAGTTTCAGCCATAGGAGTCCCAACAACCCTATGCATATCAGGAAGTAAAAAGACTCCAGGAAAACAAAAGGAAAGAAGAGAAATGGGAGACAATTATGAAAAGCACTGCCTCTAAGGGGGTCAATAACAAAAGAAAGAAATACTCTGGAGTTTGAGACAATTAGGTGCCATGCTGAGAATAAGAGGGAAAAGCCAAATATTGTGAAATAGTAAAGGCAGAAATGGCTCTAGAAGAGCAAGTTTCATTCTGTGTTGATAATGTGATAATAGGAGGAAAGGGAATTCAGGTTATCATTATGAAGAAAGTCTTAGGTAGCAAAAAAAGCAAGTGTTGCATAAGGCTATGCTATCTAATAAGGTAGACACATGGCTTTCTAAATTTAAACAAAAATGAGGCAACATTTAAAATTCAGTTCCTTATTCACACTAGCCACATTTCAAACACTCAACATCATTTATGCCTCTGGATGCTGAGTTGTGGAGTGGTGACCAATGTAAGGTTTGGCTCTCATGGACTTTCCAGTCCCATTTAGGAAATGGATGAAAATCAGAAACAGTAGCAATGCAATAAACTAATCACTGGACATAAGGGAGGTGAAGGAAACAGTGAAGAGGGAATAACAAGTGATATATAACTACAAAGGGACCTGGTTTTGAAATATCCCTTAGCCTTTTATTAGCTATCCAAGTTGTGAGACTGGGCCCCATGTCAGGCTCTGTGTTGGGCGCTGAGTCTGGTTGAGTTTCTCTCTCCCTCTTCCCCTGCCCCTCCTGCTCATTCGCTCTCTCAAATAAATTAACAGATCTAAAAACAAAATTTTTTTTCTTGTGGATATGAAGGTAGGATTGAAATATAAAAAGTAAAGAATCACTCCAGACAGAGGAAATCTCAAGAAGGAAAGCTCAGAAGAAAAATACAAGATCGGGTTGGTGTTTTATTAGTTAGCCACTATATGCCTGCAACAAAGCTATATATTTTAAGCATAATGCTTTATTTCATTTATACAGTAACACCATGATGTATTATTATACCTTTTGAAGATGAAGAACCTAGGACCCAAGGAATTTTAAATAGATGTTACCTGGATTTGCAAAGTTAATACGTGTCAAAGCTATGGTTCAAATTCAAAACACAGTGACTTTAAAGTCTTTTCACTTGAGCATTAGAAATATAGATAGTCTATCTGGTTATCTGAAGGAAATACTGAAAAACATGATTGGAAATTCTACTCAAGCCAGATAACCGACAGCCTTAAGGGTTCTGCTAAAAATGCCTGATCCATATAAATATTGTAATACATTATTTCAAAGAAATGAAAAACATGAAAAATTATGTAAGCATTTCTTCAATTTAGTTCAACCATACTTCTACGTTAGACTCAGGAGATGTGAAATAATAAAACACTACACCATTTTTTTATGTATTCAGCATATGTATATATGGAATATATAATGGTAAATATACAAATATATATACACAATGAAATTATATGTGCCAACTATATACAACTGACCTTGGAACAACTCAAGGGTTATAGTCAGTGCTCCTCCATGCAGTTGAAAATCTGCAGATAATCTTTGATACTCCTATAACTTGACTACTATCTACCACTAAATGGAAGCTTCACCAGTGACAGTCACTTGACACATATTTTGAATATGTATTGTATACTATGTTCTTACAATAAAGCAAGCTAGAGAAAAAATAATGCCACTAAGATCTTAAGGAAGTTTAAATACATTGACAGTGCTTTACTGTATCTACAAAAAACTTCCACATCTAAGTAGACCCATGCAGGTAAAACCCATGTTGTTCAAGGTCAAGTGGACTTCTCAATTGTGTTGGCCTGTAGCAAAAACCTAACAAAAGGAGGTAGAAGAAAGAGACAGAAAAATCACTTCTTGAGTTCAAATACCTACAGGTAACGGTATATGTAGAGATGTTTATTTTTAAGTGGAAAGGCCATATTCTACAACCACACTACACACATAGGCTTAAAGCACAAGACAAAGAACCTCCTTTCATGAATTCAGGTGTCCTGTTATGACAGCAAGGGTGCCACAAAACATCCCATGAAAAAGCAATAAACGTATAAAACTCTGTGAGATATGGTGCCAGGCAGCAACAAATAAGTGATAAAGACCAAATTGGCTGGCGTTGGATGCCGACCCAAACTTGGCTCTTATCTAAGGGCACTGTTGCCAGGACACATTACATTCTACAATGTGGAAATTAACACATAGCACAAGGGTTAAGTTTTGTCTTCTCCCATGCCCCCAACTCCCTTGAGAAGAGCAATGACTGTCACTCACTGTTGATTGTGTTCTTACTGTCTTCATCAGCCAGCTATTCAGTTCACATTACATGGAGACTTTCAAGAGAAAAATGAGGATTCATGTTTATTGTGGAACCTGTCATTTCAAAAGAGCAAGAACCACACACAACACACACATACAGATACCATACCCATTGACACATTGGCAATAAGGCAACAACCCTGCAACAGGATGAAGAGGATCTCTGATGTAGACTGAAAAGGATAAATGGAACACAGCTGAGAGGTCAACTGCCCAAGGTTATCAGAAAGCATGTTTTGGCAATGCCAACAGTAGCACAGTCATTTGTTCCAATATCGACAACCAGAAAGTTAGGCTACTGATGGATTGATGCCAACCTTTCTCTCCTTCCTTGGCATCTTATCATCTTCAATTCCTTTGTAACAATATCCACAATTTTCCCCAAGTAAGAGCTCATGACTATGGCAAGAAACTTATTAATTGTACTTAACGGAGTGGAGATCTATAAAGGTCCTGGTTGCTTTCTAATAAGCTGTCACCCAAAGTACCTTTCAAATGTGAATATTAATGGAATTGGAATAGAAATGTGTGTAAGGAGCTCACAGAAGCATGGCACCACAATTGCCATCCATCTGTCCACCATCCATTCCATCCATCTATCTTCTACCCCGGATCCACTTGAAACTAAATCAGGACTCATGTCACCAGAGAAGGATGTGGTTTTAGCAACAGTGAAAACAGCTCTTTTGTTAGTCCAGACACCAGAAAATTGTACTAAGGAAACTACACGTGCTTGTCACACTTATGTTAGACACACATTCGTAGAATGTTTCAGACCACCAATGAGAAGCAAAAGACATATAAGCAATGTAACTGGTAAGTAAGTGGCCATGAGTTAAGAAAGCAAATATAAAACTGGCAGGTTCGCCACGGCTTGAACTATTAGGAGGATGTTCTTATTGTCACTACTGAATATCCATTCAGATAATAAAGAAAACATATTCTATGTCTTCATTCAGAAAGGGCTAAGAACATGCCACCATTTTATTGTATGATATGAAAATCTCTGGCGTCTGAATATCTCCAGCAGTAACATGGACCAGGAATATGGACTAGATATGGTCCAGGAATCTGATTCAGGATCACCTAAAGTATGGAAGGATAAATGAAAATGTGCATGAAGCTCTTTGGAAAAATTGAGGTTTTCAAACAAAATAAATTCATAATTGAATAGACATATAATAAATGTTTCGGGGGTCCATATCCAAGAATACGTCATTTAAAATATTCTTTCATCGCTCCTGGAAGTCTTTATAAAAATCTCAGAATGTATATTTCATAAAAGTAGTATATTCACAAAATAATGACAGTAAAAAGCTAAAAAGCACAACTAGGATAAATGTCTTGTTTAAACACTGTCCAAAATGTTTTTTTCTCTGTGTCATAGCAGGAAAAAAAATAAAAGAATACAGAATAAAGGGTACAGAAGTATAAATAGATTACTATTGAATCTTACTAGCTTACTATATCAATTTCTACAGACTCAGGCTCTTGGAAAAATAAATGTAAACAAGAACCATTTTCAAAGAAATTGCCATCTAAATAATTTAAAGTATTGGATAGGAAAAGAAGAAGAAACTAAAGATATAAAAATAAAGTTTACCTTACCCTAGAAGGGGGCATTTTTTCTTCATCACATCCCATGGCTTTGTTCTATTTTAAGTCATAGACAAAACAGAAACAAGAAAAAGGAAGAATCCATGTCATTTAGGACCAAATCCAATCACTTCTAATTAAGTAATATGGGGAAGAAGGGAGAGGAGCCAGTGATAGTTTAGATCACTGTATTCAGTTAATATTTATCGAGCACCTATTACGCTTCAAGTACTGCAAGTCTGAGAATGTAAAAATGAGTCTTGACCCTGCTGAAAGAGCACTCAGTCTAGGGAGATAAATCAAAATAAAATGAAATATGTAAATATAAGAGGAAAACTAAGGATACAATGCTCTAAGTGGAGCTTTCCGGATATAACATAGATACTGCATCTCATTCACAGGGCAGCTGTCCCCCAGCTCAGGAATCCTAAGCTCCATTTTGGCAGCTTTTATGATGATTTGATGTAGTAAAGTTGGAAATGGTCCAGAGAAGAGCAGTGAACATGAAGAAGGAGGCCGAGAGACCGACTTAGGAACACAGATTAAAGAAGCTACACAAGTATTGCGAGGATGTTCTAGAGAGTCTTTAAGTGTGTTGACGGTATAAATACTACAGAGACGACATAAGGACAGCTAAGTGGGCTCAGGAAAGGTAAAACATCTGGCATAAATCAGGGAGGGAAATCTGTAATGACAGAGGTAAACTCTCACATGGAGAAATTCCTTTTCTAGAAAGGGTAGGATTTCATCTCGAGTCATTTGATTTAGATCTTTTCCTCTACTGGACTGACTCTAGGAGATATCCACAAAGTTTATTTTCACTTCAGTTCCCCAAATACTGCTTTAGAATCATATATGTGCTTGGTCTTAAGACAAGTATTAAAGAGGAATACGACAGAGGCTTGCTATTGATTGATGTTTGTGTCCCTGCAACATTCCTATATTAAAACTGAAGCTCATGAGGGAGCAGCACTCATGAATATAATTAGCCCCCTATAAAAGGGGGGGGCCCAGAGAGCTCCTTTGCCCTAGCACTTGAGATTACAGCCAGGAGAAGATAATGTCTATGCAGAAACATGACTTCACCGGACACTGTATCTTCCAGGCATCTTGAACTTCCCACCCCCCAGAACTGTAAGAAAGAAATTTCTGTTGTGTTTTTTTTTTTAATTTCTGTTGTTTATAAGCCACACAGCCCATGGTATTTTGTTACAGTAGCCCAAACGGACTAAGACACGACCTTGTAACTCAGGGGATTTACAGTGTGAAGGAACTCTGTGTCTTCCCAACACCCCTCATATGATCCACTCCCTAGTGATACCTCAGCCGTCTCAGATTGTGCGGTGTTGCTAGAACCTGATCAAGCATACCTTCCACCACACTACAAAGTATTCCTCTTTCCTCCCTCCTTCACCTCTACCCCACCAGCCCACACCCCTGCATACTTGAAGAAAGTAACTCCAGCATTTAGTACAGTAGTACCTAGATGTAAAAGTATCTGATGCAATATTCTTCTTTCCATAAATATTAAAGTTGACAATTCTAAGGAAAGCCCTCTTGATTAATCTATTCTCTGAGTGGTATCTTCAAATGTTCATTTTTTTGGTGGCATGTTAAAAAAAAAAAAACAATTTCTAGAGAGGAAAGCTTGTTTACAGAAGGGAAAAGAACAATCCTACGGTCACAGCATGGTAAAGGTATTTTTAGATAGCAACACTTTCCCAGTATCAATCAATTCAACCAGCAAATGTGAGGGTGTGTATGTGTGCGTGTGCGTGTGTGTGTGTGTGTGTTTGCATGCACATGTATGCATGGATCTAACTGAATCTGAAAGGCACTGGAGGCTTTTTTAGGCAGACCAACTGCCTTATAATCACAAGCGAGTTGAATATAACTAAAGGCAATGCACCATCCTCCTGGGCACCCTCAGAACAACTGGTTCAGACTCCAGGGTCACACAGTGAGCATGGTAGGCACTTCTGCCCTCTCTTTGGGACATGGATCCCTGCTCTTACTTCTTAGGAGACATGCAGGGGCAAACTCTTATTGTACCATGGAGATTTATTACTACTTTTCCAATTAACACAACTGCTGAGTCCTTAAATATATAATTTTTTAAGCTGGAAAAACATCCCTGTCAACAATAAAAATGCAGTTTATGCTTGTCAGGTAACCACAATAATCAATCAATCAATTAATTAATTAATAATCTGACCAAGTAACAAACACTGTCTAAATCTTGGAAAAGTTCTTTCTAAGACTTGGACTAAATTCTACATAAGATAAGAAATAGAGGAGAGTAGAATGCCAATTTTGAAGCATTTGACAGTGAGAAAAAGAAGTACTCAAGACAAGTAGAAATAAAGATGGAAAGCAAATTCAAGATCGTACCCTTTTTCTCAGGTTCCATTAATTTTTATCTTTATCATGTTTATAATATACATGTCTATGAAAGTCGATTTTGGTAGACAGGACTATGCCCTTTAATAATTTTAATAATGGAGAAAAATAATATTCCTATATATGGTGACTGCCTTACAGCCCTATGTTACCATTATGTGTATGTCAGTCATTAGTCTCCGGGTTTTTCATTTCTCTATCACTCTAAAGAGACACGTCCATTTGCACTGCCTAGGAAACATCTACTCAGAATAGGTACTCAGTGGTAAGTACTTTTGCCCAGCACAGTGTCTTCAGGTTTGAAAATTCAAATGCATTCATAAGAGCCCTACTTTGGTGACAATCTGAATCACTTCCAGTGCATGATATAGCCCTAAAGCACTCTCCTACAGGCAGAGGCACTGGAGATACACAATCTAGTCTAGGTAAGCTTCTTATTATGTACTGATGGACTAGATCCTTGTTCTAGCCAGAGGCAGGTATCTGTGTGGCCTTAAGCAAGTACCATATTTCTTCTGAAACCATTTTACCATTTGGTTTTCCTTACTGGTCAAATGATCAGAAGCCATGAATCTCTCAGTCCCTTTCAGCTCTAAAAATGCCTTTTCTTACAGTCTTCACAGAAGACTATCAGCTAAGCAATGCTAAATGGTTGACAGAACAAGAAAATCACAATTTTTCAACTTCTAAAGAAATAATAGATCTAGACAACGATCACATCAAATCCATAAGGTAAATGGCTGACGGGAACTCTTTCAACAGATGGTGCTGTCTGAGGACCATCTGACCCCACTGATCAATCCTAAGATCTTCAAAGAAAAGACATCCATGCCACCCACAGAAGTACCAATTATCAACCATGCATGCAAAAAGACCAGAGATCTTTAACAAGATGGTTTCTCCGTTAAAAAGGTATATGTACTTGTTCAAAGATCACAAAGATTTGAATGGTACCCAATATGACAAGAGATTGGAGACAAAAAGCAGTGAAAGTCAACTTGAAATAGGAGTCTAATTTTATAAGTGATAAAGGGAGATAAACTAAACTTCAAAATCAAGTCCATATGAAAACAAAATTCTAATTTTAAAACCTAATTTGCATGAAACCTCAATGAAATCCTGTGTATAAATTAAAGTACAATGATTTGAATTATCTACTACTTCAAAATGGATGGTGATTAACTGGGAAAAATTAAAAACATAACAGTTTTCTCTCATTAAACTGTCAAATGTCCTCTAGGACTTGCTCACAAGTCGATAAAAGGTATATAAGCTACTTATCTGTACTGGAAAACTACCTAAGGCTACCTGCCTTCCTGAGTCAGCCTGAGAGGGGAAAAGATGGGGGTGTTTAGTTTTATAAACTCCTGTCTCTGTACCAGGAGCCCTAAACTTCTATGACAATAAGAAATTCAAGAGAGACTCAAAGAGAAAAGGACTGGAACTGGCAAGATGGGTTGGGGCAACTAATTCTCAAAAAGGACCAAATACTCAGAGTTCCTGTTTGGTCAGTTGATTAAACGTGTGACTCAGTTTGGGCTCAGGTCATGATCTCAAGGGCTCAGGTCATGAGATGGAGCCCTGCTTTGCGTTCCCTGCTCAGCATGGCGTCTGCTGGAAATTCTCTCCCTCTGTCCCTTCCCGCACGTGCTTTCACTCTTTCTCTTTAAAAATAAGTAAATAATCTTAACAGAAATTAAAAAAAAAAAAAGGACTGGACTCTTAAAGAGAGCTGAGATTCTTTACAGGTCTGCACAGTCTACCTCCACTATCCCCCTTCCTTCTTGTTAGTATCACTTTTCAGATTTTGTTGCTCTTTTCTATGTTGATTGCCTTTCATTTTTATTGGTTCCATTGCTGTTCTATGTGGAAGCGGTACAGGATGAAGAGAATGAAATTGTTTGATTTACTGCAAGACCTCAAATCCTAAAATACAATGGTTTATATAAGAACCCGGAAATAGAGTCTGGACATCTTCAAAGGGATTTTTTTCCTACCACAAAGACCATTACTATAGAATCCATTTTATACTTACTCTATTTTGTTAAATTTTATTTAAATTCAGTCAATTAACATATAGGATATTATTAGTTTGAGAAGTAGAGGTCAGGGATTCATCAGTCATGGATATACCCAGTGCTCATTACATCACATGCCCTCCTTAATGCCCACCACCCAATCACTCCATCCCCCCCCACTGCCCCTCCAGCAAGCTTCTGTTTGTTTCCTATAGTTAAGAGTCTCTTATAGTTTGTCTCCCTCTCTGATTCCTTATTTTTTCTTTTCCTCTCTCTCCTATGATCCTGTTTTATTTCTTAAATTCCACACGAGAGTGAAATCATATGCTGAGAGTCTTTTTTCTGATTGACTTATTTTGCTTAGCATAATACCCTCCAGTTCCATCCACGTCATGGCAACTGGCAGGATTTCCTGAGGGTCTTTAGAGAGGTTCCCAGTACCACATTTTACTGGCAGATGTTGTCTCTGGAAAAGCCAGCTATAACACAAAGAAAAATTTGGGAGAAGGGCAGAGAGTAAAGGTCCAATTCATCCTCAACTCTAGAAAGATAGTGGGAAAGTTGAATTCGTGAAAAGAGAAAATTGTGCTATACAACATTAGTCTCCCAATTTCCCTTATGTTTGAATAATAGTACTCTAAAAACAGAAAAAGAGAAAAAATTAAAAAGAAGAACTCTTCCCTGGCAATTTGATTATTAGGTCACTTGAAGGGAGGCAATATAAGAAACCAGCAGATGCCGCTGGGGGAACTAAAATAATAACAAGCAGCGCTAATACAGCACCTTTCCTCTTCAAAGCACTTTACAAACATGAAGTAATTAGGCCAATTAAAACTTGAAAAAGTAGCCTATTTAGACACAATCTTCTTTCCACATACAGGGCATCTGCTTGGAAATGACTCTCGTGCCTTGTATTCAAAGCAAAAGATGCTCAGAGGGAAAGATACCCATAAATAACTCGGGAACTTAATCTCAGAAGGATCTGGGTCTAGAAGCATTCGAGGCATTGGAATCACAAGTAGATTTCCCACACCCTGATTCTTCCCCACTAACTACACTAAACTCCGTGTAGTTAAACACTTCCTGAGAGTGGCAGGCAGCTCTAGATGGATGATAACGGATAAAAAGGGTGAAGAGTCCAGGAAATGAATGGGCATAATATCTTACCCGGTAAATTAACTTCCAGAAAGGAATCCTGGAATAACTAAGAAAAGGGGCATAGTGCATTGAAGCTAAACGTATTCTAAACCAGGAGCAAAGAGATTTAAGTCCTTGTTAAGTTTAACCACTAATTCATTATGTGACTTGGACAGTCAATTTGTTTACAGCTTCGGTCTCTAAATGTGAAATGAGCTGATTAGATCCATGGTTTTCCAAGTATGTACTGAAGGTCCTGTGGGTGTCCACTGGTGGGGTGATAGGGGTGAGGGGGAGGTAGGTAAAGGCTTTGAGCCTCTCTGGTTCAGGGAGAGCAGCAACATTTTAATCCATGTTAGATGCTGGATTTTTATGAGCTACGAAGAGTTCCATGTCTAATTGAGTAAGAAAAATTGCTGGAATAGATGATCTCTAAATTCTCTTGCAACTCTGGTATTCTGTGATTTTATGACTGTTTCTCAACACCACAGCATATAGGATATGTTTCAATGGAAATGTTTATTACATTAGCTTAACTTGCTAGGGTAAGAAGAATGAAAGATGAAGTCAGTGCTTGAGATCTTACTCAGTTAAGTCACTGGAAGTGTTATTTTTCTTCAATTTATCTGAACCCACCTAGGTAAGGCAGGTGTTACAGAGACCCCCAAGGTCTCTGCTCCCTCTGTTCCACTTTCTCCACTTGCCCCCAGCTAGCAGGCTCTGATCATCTAGTCCTCAAATGTAGGTTGGAGAAGGACAGGGAGCATCATTATATTGTCCAGTCTTGGCATTTTCAAAGAGGCTTATATAAAGCTGTTAGTCTCATTTCTCTGATTTATGAGTGCATCCACTCTAGGATCCAGAGCCCTGGAGAAGAGGAATAAATGGAAGGATTCTTTCAGAAAAAATAAAATAAATTTAAAGTCTAAATAAATAAATAAGTAAATAAATAGATGGATGGATGGAAGGAAGGAAGGAAGGAAGGAAGGAAGGAAGGAAGGAAGGATGGATGGATGGATTAGGGCAAATAAACCTCCCTCTACTAACACTGCCCTGCCCCCGCCGCCCCCATTTATCCTGGAATCCAGGCAACTTTTAGGAACCAAACCCTCCCTGATAGTAAACTCTGGCAAACTGGTCTGTTTGTAGAATACTTCATTTGTCCCCACAAATAATATTATTAATTACACAATGAAGAACCTAAGGCTAAAAGGATAAGGGTGCAAAATCCCAAAGATAAGTTTTGCTTCCTGTTCCTGCTACCTCCCTCTCTTTCCTTTCCTTTCTCTTTGAATTCTCGTGGTAGGAGGTCAGTGTGGCCTATGGGAGGAGTATGGGTTTGAAATCAGGGCCCCTGGCTTTGAAATTAACCTGACAAATGACTTTACAAAGGTCAAAGTCTTAACAACTGTGCTAAATGGTTTTCTTATATTGAAGAGTATAAATATTAATACATACACAACTACTTCAAAGTTCATTTAGAAGATTTTAACATACTACTTGCGGGAATGCATCAAAATTGCTTTCAACTGTTCTACCTACTCCTGGTGTCATTTAAGATGTTTTAGTTTCTGATGTTTTCCATCTCTTGCAGCATGGCACCTGAGTAATGAGCCAAACCAAAGAGCTTCCCAGAAGCACAGATTTCCCCAATGAAAATAAAGGATTCCTAATTCCAGATGGAAAGCATTTTGGCATTTCCTTAGAGAATACCAGTAGTGAATTGAAACAGAAATAGATGCTCCTTACTGAGTAAAAGTCTAGCAACTTGTTTATAGACCTATCCACACTCTAATTAGAAGAACACAATTATCTGGAATTGTGAGGAAAAGCCACCAATACTATCAACTGTGTTTTCTGTTTGTTTTTGGTTTTGCGTTGTTTTTGCAAAACAAAACACAGGGAACACTCAGTGACAACCTGAAAGCCCCTCTATGGGATATAAAAGAAAAACAGCAAGTTAGAGCTGCAGGATATTAGAGAAGTTTCAAGTCATGACTAAGACAAAGGTGGTCTAACAAGCAGCCATAGGTCTGTGAGAGTCAACTAATGGCACAAGTTTAAACTAGTTGACCTAAGCAAAAGTTAACTGCTGATTGTAAACAGCTCCTTTTCTTCAATAAGCCTGGACTAAGAAGCACAAAGTTGTGTAAATGCCTCTGATTATATCTGTGACTCCTGAAAGAGCAAATTGCTTACTAAAAAACACTGCACAAGATTTTAGCCTATATTGAGGCTTACTTTCTCAATTGTCACTGGCAATAACACAGATCTACAACTCGGCAAATTACCACAGGTCTTTCAGTTCAGCAAGTGAAATTAATAAACCCTAGCCCTAACCCGCCTCCAAGCTTAATTCCTAATGAAATCCACTACTCTGGTTTTACCCGCATCCAGTGTCCTCATTCTCTATCTAGCTGTATTATCAAATACCAACTCAGGCAAGTCAATACTGGCTTGCATTTCTTCAGTTTTGTGGAAATATTGACACATAGCATTGTATTAGTCCAAGATGTGTAGCATTTGATAGATGCACAAGCTGCAAATTTATCATAGCAAGTGTAGTTAACATTAATTACCTCACAGAGATGCAAAGGTCTTTCCTCGTGATGAGAAGTTTCAGGATCTACTCTCTTAACCACAGTCACCATGTTGTGTATTATATTCCCAGAACTCAATTATCTTATAACTGGAAGTTTTTACGTTGTGACTATTCCCCTCAATCCTCACCTACACAAATAAATTTTTTATTTGCCCAAAATAAAGTGCTCCAAATGCCAATTTTCTATATATTGTATAGAAATGTATTAATACAGCTTAATGCCTACCTTTTCCTTTTCACTCCTATGGCACCTCTAACATTTCCTTTCTCAACGAGAACTATCTGTATCTGCTGGTTCAAAGCTGTTACTGAAGTGCTATTATCTGGCTAGTTCAAATGTTCCTCTGTACTTAACCCAAGTTTCATTTCTGTTCTAACTAGGTTGAAAATCAAATGCTGCCATGTTAAGGAATACACCTTTCCCAAGAACCACCAGATTTACATAGGCAGCTCTAAAATCCAATCTGAGCTCCCAAGATACTCCTATTAACTTCTTCAGAAATTAGAAGCATGCCCATCTTTCAGGTCTATTATTTTGAGCAACAAAATCTGAAAACACACATACACACTTCCTAACTGTTTTGAAAGTAAACAGTGATTCCCAAAGATTCAATAAAATTAACTAAGTTCTAGAATACCCTTTTTATTACACAGTTCTGTAATTTATTTATTCCACCAATTCTAGAGAGGAATTCAACTTTACTTCTCTTCTTAAATACAATTTGACCTAAGGGCCCTTGACCTGGTTTCCAAGAGCAGGATTCATTCAACCTTGAAAACCCCTGAAATTAGATCTATTACTGTGTGTTTATTTATGGGGAATTTCTGGGGAGAAGATAATTGCTTGTAAAAAGTTCTCAGTTTTCATTATGTCATCATGACTTCCCAAAAGGTTACAAACCACTGATAAGCCATCTATGATTTAGCCTATGATCATTCATGCATAAAAAAAGATGTGTTATTATTCTCTCTCTACATGGTAGCTCAATCTGTAATCTTCCTTCTAAAGGCAAGAAAGACTTACATAGACTAAAATACACTCCTCCAAATACCATCTGACCAATAACATTGTTTTAGAAGCATGCCATTCGTGTTCCTCATCTCCATTGTGAATTCAGAGTCTCAGAAGCCAAAGTCAAAACAGTGTTCCCTTAGTTTTGCCTTGCTTGTGTGCGGGGTTAGAGTCTGGGTCCAATCAGTTTAACACTTTTCAAATGGTGAAAGCAGGAACCAGACGTATATATGCCCTCAAAAATGGGACATGAATTTCAGGTTAGGCCCCTCCTTCTGGTCTTTTTCCAACAAAGTTGGAGCTCTCAATGAATAAATACTATACTTAGAGACCATGCAAAAAATGCAAATTTTCTAATGATGAGATTATTTTAAAGGTGCTCTCCCATTATGGTCCTCCTTATGAAATTAGCCATCAGTGGGACATATTGAAGCTTCCTTTAGAATAAGGTTATGGGGAGCAGGAGCACCGTGGAGACAAGTATTCCCTGGACTATGCTCATAGGGAAATGGGATTTTTGTGTAAGCGTGAATTCATTGCCCCTTGGCATCAGGTCAAGACCAAGAACTGTGAGCTGATTGACAGTACTATTAAATGGATTGGTAACTATCTGAACACTGCACCCGGAGACAGTAGATTAAATATTTTGGCATCAATTGTTAGGAAGGATTCCACACTTGAGTCATTGGGTCCTATACTGGACCTTACAACGTTAAAGATACAGAATGTGTTCCCTGTAAATATGTCCAAGAAAAAAGGTGTGGAATTAGATAACATAAATGTTAGAATATTCAAAGAGATCTTCATGACTAGAAAAGTGGGCCAAAATTCAACAACATGAATTATCACAACCATATGATAATATAACAGGAAGAACATAAGCTCCGGAATAAAACAAATATGGACTTAAATACCTGTTATACTGTTTAATACCTATGTGGGTCCAGATAAATTTTTTTAAGAGCTCCATTTTCATATTTAAATGGAGACAATGAATTTTATCTTATGGGTTCATTGAGAAATTTGAATAGCATAAATTAAGGTCACAGAGTCCAAAATTAAATTAGAATAACTTAGCTGTAAGTAGTGTATTAATTTTAAACACTATCTTCAAATACAGGGGATACCTGATATTTATTCCTTCATTCATTCACCAACTATTTAAAAAATATATGAGTGTTTAAACTCTCATTGTTTAAACCAACTGTACCTGGTTCAGGAGGTACAAAGATGAACTAGTCCTAGCCTAAAGGTAGAACTGAAGGTATGTAGTGAAGAGATAGGAACATATAGATGGTAGGACAATTCTCTATGTGCTATTATTAAGCACATCCTTCCAGGCCCATACTCCACTCTTCTACTAGACTCTATTTGCATTAAACAGGTCATGCCTCAGAATGTCCCCTCAATGCAGGACAATGACCCACGGAACACCTCATGAACAAGCAGGCCCAAATAACTCTCATTACTACAGTCTGCATGAGTATAACCCCCCAAATTTATGTGATGAAATCCTAACCTCTGATGTGATGGATTAGGACGTGGAGCCTTTGGAAGATTCTCAGGTTGTGAGGATGGAGTCCTCGTGGATATGATTTCTATTCTATAGCACTCCTTAGTCTCTGCAGTAAGTGAGGACATAGCAAAAACCTAGCAGTCTGCAGCCCAGAAGAGGAACGTACCAGAACCCAACAATGCTGGCATCCCGATCCTGGACTTTCAACCTTCAAAAGTGTGAGAAATACATCCCTGTTGTTTATTACATCTCACAGTCTGTGGTATTTTATTGCAGCATCCCAGAGGGACCTATCCACCAACCAAACGCACAGCCGATTAGACCAAGCACCAGACCTACATTGCTGGCTACGTCCAAGGAAAATGTCCTTCCTTAAGAAAGCGAGCTGAGCCAGGAGATTCTCTTTCTCAAGAATTTGGACTAAGAGACAAGGAGAGATTGGTGCAATTGCCAATGGGAGCTGGAAATGGAAGGGTTTATGAGATAGAGCTCAGACTGTGAGGGACCATGTTGATACTGAAATTATGAGATACAAGACAAAAGGCTAAGCAGAAGCATATAGGGAAAAGTCATACATGCCAGGTGGCTAAGAGAAGCTGACATTTTAACCAATGCCAAGAGCTTCAAATTCCTGGGATAGTAATGAAATCTATCTCTTCTGGAGTGTTGATTCAGTTCTACTCACTCTTTATATATACTAACTTTATATATACTAACTCATGTAATCACTAAAAAGCTCTCTCCATGAGCTCATTACTGTTGTTTTTCTCATTTAACACAAGTGAAAATTGAGAACACAAAGAGGTAAAGAAACTTGTGTGAGTTTCAAGACTACTGCTGCTTGGAGCCAGGACTCAAACCCAAGCCTTATGGCTACAGAGCCTATGTTGCTAATGGTTGTACTATTATGTTGCCCCTTTGTACCCTGATGAAACGACCTCTCTTCTTTTTTGTTTTTGTTTTGTCTTTTTTTTTTAAATTGTGTGTGTGTGTGCCACCTCTAAAAGTAGTCTAAATGAGTCTTTAATTCACTCAACAAGCAAGACACTAAACTAACACAGCATCTTTGTAGCTGAAAGGGACTCAGCTTCAAACAAAGGATGTGGGAGGTCAGCAATACTATATAGGCTTTGGATGCAGCAGGAGAACTGCCTTTTCCTCTCAGAGAACATCCTGCTTTGTGTACAGAGCAGGACAGAATTTCTGAAGATCAGCCTTTGATAGTTATTGAAGTGGCATTTGGGGATAATAGAACCTTGAAATAGTAATGAAGCAACTTTTCTTAAAATCTTCCAAGTACTCCACAGGAATCCTCTTATGAATGTCTCCATCATTTCTCCAAAGAGATCCAGGGGCAACACAGCCATCCCCTCCTCTCCATGCCACAAACAGAGGGAAAACGTGCCCCAAAGTGGTTTGCTCGAAAGACCTCTGAGGGGATAATAGATGCTGTTGAGCTCGGCAGCTGCTGTATTATAGGTTGTGTGATTCCAAGACTGTTTCCTTTCAACTGTAAGGTTTTTACACAGAAGGACTAGGTCAGTTTTACCTTTCAACAAGCAGTGCCCAGGAGATACCACACATGGAAAAATCATTTTTAAAATGGTTTGCAATAAATGAAGGAATAAACAAAGTATATTGCTAACAGTATCACTACTGTCCTAAAAAATAGGGCATTTTTAAAATTTGGTTCTTTCATCTTATCAGAAATGCGCGCGCGTGTGTGTATATATATTATTTTGTAATTATTCAGCACGTTAGGCAGCATTAACATCTCGGCTCCTGAGCCACAGTTCTTGGATTTTCAAGTTGGCTTCTCTAATTAAAAGCAACCTATTTAACATTTCTCTTCCTCAGCTTCCCAGATTAAGAGTCCCTAAAGATTTAGAGACACCTGTACTATAAGGTCACTGTGAAAATTAACCAAGACCCTGACAAGCGCCCCCTAGTGCCCAAGACAGAGTAAGCTCTCAATCAATATTTGCCTTTTAGTTGATAAGGAAATGGAAGTATAGCCCTCCCTAGAAGCACACCACAAAGAACATCAATCTATGGGATGCATCAGAAGATAATGTAAGAGCCAGGAGTGAAGTTCTGGAATCTTCTAGGGTTCAAATCTGAATATGAGTTTGTGTAAGCTTCTTTACTTTCTGTGCCAATGCTTCCTCATCAGTAAAATAGATAATACTCCACGTTCCACAGCATTGAAATTATGGAATGAATTCGGATAAGGAAAGCTCTTTAAACCATAAGTAGTTCATAGAAATTTCAGTACAAGTTTTTGCTATCACTGTTATTATTATTATTACTTAATGTAATGATCTCTAGACATAAAACCCAACTCCCAGGCTTTATGCCTTCTGTATTTGAAGACAACTATGAAGCCCATACCACCGATACTCACTACTACACTCCCATCTGCCATGGTAACTGTTGGAAAGCTGGCTATTAATCTAGAGTCCAGATTCAGTGGGAGTGCAGCGGAAGAACTATAATTCAATGGGAAGCTAGAAGAAGCATGGCTAGTTGCTTGGAGGTATTTTGCCCAAATCTTCTGATAGCATTTTTTTTTTCTTTAAACCTGCCCAGAGTAATTATGGCTCTTAACAATTGTTATAGCTCCATAGCAAATGCTGGGTGACTCCTGCAAACAGTTTTATCAAACGGACATTCTAACAAATGTCCCTTGCTAAATGTCAAGTGAGATTTCTGGTGGGGAAAGAAAAATGCCTCTTTTCTTCTTCCACATCCCACGTTTATGTAGATCAAAAAGACACTGCATGGCTGCCCAATGTTTTAGCAATTCAGACATCTGCAATAATCCACCAAGAATCCTTAATGAGCCACATCTCCATTCTTAACACTGGGGAGAATTAATTATGAATGTGGAATCAGCATCATGGTCGATCCGGGAAGCTGAACAGGCTCGCAGTGATGCTGTCCTCCTGCCGTGTTAATTAAGGAGGAAGGCGTTCAAGGGCGCAAGACAGCAGAGTGAGACTGAGAACTGGCCCTTACGCAGGAGATCCCCATCCTTCTTTGTATCTTGAGTTTCATGTTATTCATGAAATAAATTTTCCAAATTATAGGACTCCATAAGGATACTTAAGGGAAGATAACGAGATCAACTATAATTGAATATAGTGAGTCAATGAAAAGAAAGCTGCCTTCATGAGAAGGTATTCTCTTCCCTAGACAGGAGTTATTAGAGAAATAACCACAAACTTGGAAGAAGAGGTCCTGGTCATCTGTCTGCCCTATTGCCATTGCCCTGCTTCTTTCACACTAATTGAACTGACTGTGTTCAGATAATCAAGTGGCCAATGTCTTCAAAGGAGGCTAAGCTCTTCTGAGACCCGCTGGCCAATCACGACTGACCTAAGCCAACTATGGGAATGCATACTTTGGGCCAGTGGGTTTAGGAAAAGTCCGTGACACAGTTGTTATCCCTGAGACTTGTAGGGAGATTTGTCAGGGGCACATCTTATAAGTTTCCTCATTTTTCAAAACTGAAGGAGAGAAATTACTGTGTGGAGAGGGAATACTTGGAATCACTGTAGCCAGCTTGTGGCCAGGGAAGTAGGTCAAAATCCTCTAGGTCAAAAGTCAAAATGCTAACCATGGCAGGACAAAACACTGATGGCGTCAGGTCTACCCTCTGAACATCAAACCTAGAAATACTCCATCCCTGACCATCTCCCTGTGGAATAATTTCTCATTTTGAAGCAATTATCTTCAGTTTTCTATTAATCAGTGCTAAAGTGCTAAATCACTTAACCAATATTCTATTCAAGGTAAAAGACAATCCCATTCAATTAATTTATACACAAACTTTCTCAGGTAGGTATCTTCCTCCTTTTACAACCAACCAACCAGCCCGCGGCCCAAAGGTAATAAATGATCCTACAGCAGTGACCCACTGAGTAACCGGCACACCCAGAAGGAATGCCCCTGGGTGAACAACTAAAGCCTGGGTTCTCTATACTAAGCTGCGCTGCCAGTTTCATCCCTGGAAATGCATTAGTTACTATTTTATTAGACTTAGCAGTTTTTCAATGCGAGAAAATATATTAAATGCTAGAGATGCAAATATTGCAAATTAGTAATCCCTGTCTGTCAACATTTAACAATGCAGTGTGAGGATACCTAACAATAGTGACCAGCACTGTCTGGAGCATCAGGAAATAATGGCTGAGATGCATTTTGAAGAACACGAAGGTTTCAGGGAGATTAGATAGAATTGGTGGAGCAAAGGAAAGGTAGACAGAGGGAACAGAATTTGTGTAGACCCACAGGTGTTTAGCTATTATGGGCAGATGTAACAGCGAGTATACAGGTTATAGGCCACATCATGGAAACTCAAGCTAAAGCACTTGAACTTTATTCTGTAGATCACTAGCATTTACACTTTTCTTTATCTTCAAACTTTTTCAAATAATATTGTATCTAAACTATTAAAGCAGATAAAAACAGTTCACTGGCTGAGCCCACAGAGCACATTTTAAAAGCCATTCTTTGGGTATGATGTGGGGAGGGGTCACCTAACAGTTAACCACAGAAGTCACATAAAAATAATGAGGTCTCAACAAACCAAGAAACAGGCTCTTGGCTATAAGAGAACAAACTGATGGTGACAAGAGGGAAGGTAGGTGAGGTCAAATAGGTGAGGGGGATTAAAGAGTATACTTGTGATGAGCACCAGGTGATTAAAATAAAAACCTTATTTTTATTAAAGATTTTATTTACTTAAAATAAAACTCAAAAAAAACAAGGTCTCTGAAAGGTTATTCTGAGGACAGCACAGAGGACACTTGGTTGTAAAGAATCAGCAGCAGAGAACTGCATACTGGCTAGCAAAATAACTTGCAAAACCCTCAATTACCCCATATTGAAGATACTAAATGCCCAAACTAAGACTGTGACAGTGAATCAGCATATGCCTTGCTACACAACTTCCATTCTGATCCTTATGGCAATCCTATTTCAAAAAGGGGGGGGGCACAAGTAGTAAGATCTCCCTCTTCTTCTGTGATCCATGCCAGTGTCAGCTCTGGGTAGGATCAGAGTAATCGAAGCTATTCGGAAAACCTTATCCCTTTACCCCAGTGATTGGTTTCAGACTACTCCTACAATACAAGCTGAGCCACAGAAATTGTTTGCTAGAAAGTTTTCTTGGAGGAAAGACTTAACTCACTTTATTCAGAGGTATGGGCAAAAGTGATGCCCTTCCCATAGGACAAAAACATGGAACCACAAAGCCCTAGATGCTGAAGCAGACCATCTCACAACTAAGACAGGAGACAGACTAAAATTAAAAGATCATAAGAGGAGGGAAAGTATACACATAAATAGCTGGGTGTTGACGATATTACTAAGCTAGTTTAACATGCCTTAGTTGAAATGTTTACAACATCCAAATTTTTCATTTATTTGAACCACTAGATTGCATTTGTATTTAGTGTATTTTGGGTGGAGTTTTCTCTTTCTTACAACTAAAAGTAATTTAAGTAATATAGAACAGTAAAGAGTTTTTAAAAAATCAATTTAAAATAAGGTAAAAGAAAAGATCAGTAGCTCAATGGCACTGACTATTTGGCATGAGAGCAAGGCCAGATCTCAGGATGGCTCCCAATTTGTGGTTTGTTTGGGGCAAGGACCATATACAAAACTGGGGTACATGAGAGCAAATAGGGGACTTGAGAGAAAATATCAGTTTGGGTTTTGGATGTATTTATTGTAGGTGTTTATACAATAGACAGCTAGTAATACAGTATACATGTTTTTTAATCAGTCTTCGACCCTCAAGAAAGG
This sequence comes from Spilogale gracilis, assembly GCA_004023965.1. Lineage (NCBI taxonomy): Eukaryota > Metazoa > Chordata > Mammalia > Carnivora > Mephitidae > Spilogale > Spilogale gracilis. The sequence goes on from PITA01002180.1 coordinate 122,973, forward strand.
TAACCATGCATCCTAAAAAGTACTTTTAGATTGATGACACTTTAGCATCATGCTTCCCCCATCTAGGGTCTTGATACCCCTGGTATGTTTGGAGATTTATAAAGAAAGTTGCTAAAGGTCTAAAACCAGTAACTGAAAGTAGAAATGGGAATTATGTAACAAAGATAACAAATTTTAAACATTAATTTCAGGGGCGCCTGGGTGGCTCAGTTGGTTAAGCAACTGCCTTCGGCTCAGGTCATGATCCCGGAGACACGGGATCTAGTCCCACATTGGGCTCCCTGCTTGGCGGGAAGCCTGCTTCTCCCTCTCTCACTCCCCCTGCTTGTGTTCCCTCTCTGGCTGTGTTTCTCTCTGTCAAATAAATAAAATCTTTAAAAAAAAAACATTAATTTTATACTGAATAGGAATATAGTATAGAGAAAAGTCAACATTTAAGATATAAGACTATATTTCAAGGAGATTTATCATTGGCTTTTTCCTGTTATGATTCATACCCACCAAAAATTAACTACTTAGGCCCCTGTGCTTTAAGAAGTACTTTGGAAATGTTGAAAAATACATCATTCCGGGGTCATCATGATTCATTTTATTATGGGACACAGTGTATCATATCAATCTTCCAATAAGACAGAGCTGTATGTAAATTTCAGAAATACTGAGGTAGGCATCAGAAATTGAAGAAGCGGGACTTCTCAGAATGGTGTAAAGGTCAAGGAAAGGAGCTAAAACCAAACCTGATCAGTTTCCCAGTTGCTTCCTGCCCATGGCATTGGTCCATATATGATTGTGCAGTAAGGGACTATCATAGACAAGTAGAGAGATGAGTCACTGTTTTGGGCTTTGTTCATTATTCAGTAGACTCAGGCCTGGTGAAGGAAATGATTGGATACTTACAGTTTTGCAAATCTTTTAGGTACAAGTGAGTTCCAGTTGGCAAGAGCATCCACTAATTCTGATTGACAGAAGTCTTATACAGAAGGCTCATAAGGCATTTTACACATCAAACAGTTCTTACTGAACTTTGTTTTGAAGAAATTAATTACAAATGAATCAGAAGAAGTAAATTGCCCTTGAAACAACAACAATACTTAGCATTTTCATTTCAAAGTGTTTAACAAATTACTATTTAATTTACATTCCAGAATTCTGATGAAGGGATTTCTACTTCAGTTTTGTAAGTGGGGGAGCTGAGCTCTCAGGAGTGGTGATAGTCAAAAAGTCAATCTAGAAAGAATGGTAACTGGGTTTCCAGTGGCTGTTCCCTTGAGTGGAACTTTGAGTGAGGAGGTGGGGAAGGGAAAGACTGTCATTCAGGTAGAGACCATTATCTTTCCATTTCTAGCTTTTTAAACCTTCAGAGAATAGTCACATTTTTCAAGAAACTTCAGAATTGAAAATACTATTCTAAAACTGGACATTGTTTTAAATTATACCTTCATACCTCTGTAATTTGGGAATGTGGGGTCACATTTTGGGAAATGTGTCCCTTAACAGCAAGAGCCAAGCGCCGGATGGTTCCTTCAGGACAGCTAAGGGAACCACGCCCCGAAGACAGCACTAGGCAAAATGCAGAACACACCAGTGACTTCTTTCCCAATCCCCTTCTCTTAATTACCTGACTCCTTTTCCTACTTCTTGTTCTTTGGTGCCTAACGAACTATAGCTTTGGATGCCTCATGTTCCCTGGTGATTTCTCAGGCTGTTTCCAGGAGTTGGCATGCTGAACTCAGAGGATCTGCTTGCTGTTTTCTGGAGGTGACGCTGTCTACACCTGGAATTTTTCAGCCAGCTCAGTTTTGTGCTAAAACATCACCATGCAAATGGCCCCCAAAGAAGCTGTATATTCCATGGCCATGGCAGCATACGGACAGAAACGCAGAGCCCACATTCAAGTTTCCTTTGACATGCAGCCCACTTTGTGTTTGCGAAGACCTTGGAACTCAGCAAGAGTGTTCTTCCTCTCCAAACAAGCAGGCTCACTGCATCCGTTCCTAGAACTTCCTGCTGTAGCTTTTTATATTAGTTTTGCATGTCAGTTATCTATTGCTATGTAACAAACTGCCTTGAAGTACAGGGGCTTAAAACAATTCCCCAAGGCTCTCTGGGTCAGGAATCCTGGCAGAACTCATCCAGCACGTTCTTTGTTTCATATTATATTGACTGGAGTTACTCATCAGGAGTCAGCTGGGGGCTCCTCTGGGGCTGGAGCATCCAAGGTGGCCTGTCACCCTCCCACCACCTCTCCACGTGACGCCCAGCCATTAGTGTCCAGCCCAAGAGAGAAGCAGAAGCTCCCGGCCTCAGAACTGAGCTGAAAAGCCCCAGAAATTCCAATTCTAGTGCACTTGTTTGGTTCAAGGCAACTGTAAGGGCAAGCCAGCCTGAACTGAAGGAAATGGGAAATATATTTTATCTTCTGTTTTAAAGAGCAGTGTAGACATACCACATACTGAGGGCCTTATAGGCAACTGTCAAGAGTTTACTTTTAATTCTAAGTTTGGTACAGCCATCAGAGACTTTTTAAGCATTCCTAATTTGTGTTTCTGAGGTTATCTTGGAGAACTAGCTAATGGTTTGGATTGTGGGAGGTGAGAAAGAAAGGAATTAAGGTTACTTCTCAGACTCTTACTTGAACAACAAAGTAGATGATGGTACTATTTACTGCATTTGAGTGGATTGGGGACAGAACAGCATATGGCATAAGTTTCTGATGTTTATTAACACCCTTGTGAGTTTCAGCTTGCTTCCTAACAATAATGAAATCTCTAGTGAGGTGAAGTTGTTATTATTAGAACAAACATTGCCTTGGCTATCCATGAAAGTCACAGAGAGGTTTGGATATCTTCTCAGAGAAAAGCAAATGCGAGGAAAGTGGCTACCCTCTCCTTGAGGATTACATTCTTCCCTGGGAAAAAAATATAACCAGCCTAGCAGGAGGAGAACCAGAGAGCTTCCTTCGTCTCCCGTCCGGCCGTCAATATTTAGGTGCCTATCTTGTACCAGATACTGACCTAGACGTTGAGTACAGTTGTAGCCTAACTGACGAAGCAGATATAATTGAAGAGTCGCCAAAGGCCACAAGTTGAGATGTAGGGGACTTAGCAAAGGCCACTTCTGTTATTGGTATAAAGGCCTGTACAGAGAAGGCAAACTATCTGTAAAGACTGTGGTTGAATCTCCTTGGACGAGGGGGACTGGAGTTGGACATATCCTTTAGTGGCTTAAACCATGAATTCTTTTAATAGGACTGAGTAGTCGACCAAAGTTCAAAAGCAAGAGAAGAAATGTACCAGTGGAAATTATGGAATGTGAACTTGGGACAACACGTTTAGTACAGAAGACTGGCATGGTAACTTGTCCTTGAGTCTAAAAAACACTCATAGACTGCTTTTGCCTTTCGGAATGAGTAACTGCATATGTGAAGGTCAAACACAAGGGTTTTATCACTTTTGCTCCTCCCAGGAAAGAGCAAGAATATGGCCACAACAATAAATAAGCAAAACTATGAAAGATACACTCTGCAGAATGGCAAAATGATTGCAGGGGTGTATTAAGAGACTCTCACACCCTAGCTACCTAATGGTTTAAAATCTGAACTTTTATGTGAATAAGCCCCTGATGAAGGGAGATCTGAGCGGAGGAGAGGCTTCAGAATGGGGCCAATGGCATTCAGCCAAGTTGGGCGGATGATGGTGTCTGTGTAATAAGCAGTGAGAGGAGATCAATCACACGGATAAAGCAACCACACCACCAACATACAACACAACGTTTGGACCATACATAAGGCAGCAATTGCTGTCTAGGGCATAGAGTACAGCTGCTAGAACCAAAGTGTCTGGGTTCAAATCCAATTTCTTTCTTTTAAAGATTTTTTTATTTATTTGACAGAGAGAAACACAGCAAGACAGGGAACACAAGCAGGGAGAGTGAGAGAGGGAGAAGCAGGCTTCCCGCCAAGCAGGGAGCCTGATGCAGGTCTTGAACCCAGGACTCTGGGATCATGACCTGAGCCGAAGGCAGATGCTTAACAACTGAGCCACCCAGGCGCCTCTCAAATCCAAATTCTATACTAATTAACAAGTTCCTTAAGCTTTATGTGCCTCAGTTTCCAATAACAGGAATCAGGTTGGTTTTGAACATTTAATGTTGTAATTACAGCAAACCTCAAAGAATACTAGCTGTTAAAGAAAAAGCACTCAATAAATGTTATTTTTCAAAAAATACATTATAGTTTACCTCTCATGCTACATGACTGGTAACTGTTAGCAATTATGGACATTTTTTTTAAAGATTTTATTTATTTATTTGACAGAGAGAGAGATCACAAATAGGCAGAGAAGCAGGCAGAGAAAGGGAAGCAGGCTCCCTGCCAGGCAGAGAGCCCAATATGGGGCTCGATCCCTGGACCCTGAGATCATGACCCAAGTCGAAGGCAGAGGTTTTAACCCACTGAGCCACCCAGACGTCCCAATTATGGACATTTTTATACCCTCTGGAATTAAAAATGCCATATTTATCCTTTGTTTTTTCCTTTATATTGGGATGGAAGTTAAGAAAAATGGACTTTCAGAAATTTTCGCAATTTTCAAATAGCTAAAGAATGAACTCTGACTGCTGAGTGCCAGTTCCTAGATAACTATTATACTTGCCCCCAGGAAATGGCTGTATTTTGGGAATTCAAAGGAGTTCACTGTGACATACTGAGCTAGTGACCAGATGACAGGGAACCGCCAATACAAAAGGCCAGGGATAAACAGGAGAGATTTTATTCCCCCTTGTGGTTTCTGTAATCCTTGGAGCAAGACACGAATAGGCTCAATTTTGTTTTTATGTTCTTTTGGAGAAAAGGACTTGTTCATAAATAACTAGAAAGTGATGTTAATGGGAATGTATTACTCTAATTTAAAGACAGTTTTCAAATACTTTGAGTGTTCTTATATTTGTACACAAATTGTTATTTATTCATGAGAGTGAGTCATTAAGGGCATTTGCCTACTAGATATTCTCCCCTCATTTTTCTCCTCATCAGTACAGAAACGATGCATGGAATTCATATGTGGAATATATTCCCATAGGCAGATTCACACATAATATTTTTTTTTGAAGTTTAGCAAATTTGTCATGGCATATATCTCAACTGAACAAAACACACATTGTCAAACAAATTTGAATTACTCACTTAAAAAGCCAAAATCTTGCTTATCAAATATTAAAAATATTTATATATACTTATATATTGTTATATAGATAAAAATCACTTATCCATATCATTGTATAGATGCTCTGAATTTTCACATCTCATAAGTAGATTGCTCTCTTCATCTAGTCACCATGCAATACTTGTTTAAGATCTACTATGTGAGGCACTATTTAAGAACTAGGGTTTAAAAAAAAAATCAACATGGAACCCTGCATTCACTTACAGTCTCCAATATAACATAGAATAGGAAAAAATGTCAATAGTCTCATCATCTTGGACACTTCCTAATAAGCTTAATTGTGACAGAGATAGAGATAGTGAGGAGGAGGAGAAGAGGAAGAGGAAGAAGGAAGGGATGGAAGGAGTGGGGGAAGAAGGAAGAGGACTCTATCAGCTTAGGTGGCCCATCACCAAAGGTATAATGTGAAGGAAAGCTGGATTCAGAGATCTTTAGACAATTTCACCTTCAGTTATCATCCTGGAATTCCATTCTAAAAGCTAAACTGGTAATAGAAATGTTCTTATATAAAGCATGTGACTGCAAGGCTCTAAGACTATTTTGTCTCTCCATCTACCTGCTAGAAACAAGATTTCCGAGAGGATCTGCCTGTATGTGTATGTAGGCTCACACACATGAATGTTCATACACATATGTACTCAGTTGAAAGACAGGATTTCTAAGTACAGTCCTTCTTTAGGATTCAGGAACGTAGCTCTGTTCACATTAAGTCCCATACAGATAACCAAGTAACTGATTGTTTAGTAGTACTATCCCGAGCATTTTGCTTTAATGACAATCAGTATTTGAAGTTTGGGGATAAGCCCTTAAGGCCCACCCTTGGTTCTTTGGTGGGCATGTGCTCTGATTTGGTCCAAGATGTAATTATAGAGACATCTAGTGGCTGGGTCCAGGAGTATGAAATCTAGAAGAACAATGCAAAAATGCACTCATTTCTCCCAGAGAAGCCATTGGCTGTGTGCCAGGAAGGGTGAGCTCCAACAGGAAAAGTTAGGCTGAAATGGTCCATTATGCTTAATGGTTTTAACTTGTTCTTAGACCTTAGAAAACTTTGAGATGAAAATAAAGGACACAGTTAAATGGCAAAATAAAAAACAAAAACCAAGGTGAATTAAGTGAATCGCTACTGATGGTAGGATTTCATGATTCCTGCTTTATTCAAAAGGAGACAAAGCATCTAACCAATTTTAAGTAGGCAGTGAAAACGTGGGCATAAGCTCCTCTTTCTAAGCCGAGCACAAGTGTCCCTAGGAGAAGTGGCACCATGGACTATGTCACTCATTGACACTTCAGTGTGAATCAGCTGGTCAAAGTCGGAGTGATCAAGACTACAAGTTGGTAGCTGTAAGACACAACAGTCAAAGCAACACTTCCCCGAGGAGGAGAAGGGGCACAGTTGCTGTTAAGCTATGATGACATCACATATGATCTGATTTTAATTACTAAAAGAATGCAGTGGGTATCAACGTTTTGAAAAACCAACTGATATAGAGGCTATTCTCTAATTCTGAAAGGGGAGAAATTGCTGGAAAAAGACAAAACTAAGGAAAGATGGAGGAAAAACGTACACTAAAACCCACGGGCGCACAAATATGGAGCCTGCCCACAACACCATCCTCATGATCAATGCTCTGGGGGAGTTTTAAAATACATCGCTGCTGCTTCATTGAAACCTAAACCTACCGTAATGAGACCAAAGTCCAAATTGGTGTCAATTTTTTTTTCTATGGCAAAGGAGAGGGAAGTATAAAACTCAATGATCTTCATAAATATTTTCCGTAGCACTTTCTAATCTGTGAGAGGTTGTCCTCCTCTACCTAAAACTCTGAGTTTATAAATTAGAAACAGTAGAATATCAAGTATATACCTCAGCTGTTTCGTAAGATTAGAGATTACAAGGCAAAGAAGGAAGTGTGGTACGGGAGCAAGAAGAAATTCTGCAGGAGGTCTCTTTGTGTTTTCAGTGTCAGCGCTCTAGTAAAATGTCCTGATGTCCCCAGATAATATCCCAATACCTCTGAGGAAGGGAACAATAAAAACTTTCAGAAAACACTAGAACATAAAACATAAAAGTTCATAAAATTAACTGTTGTGAAATCTCTACCCTGGTATTATTTGCTCATCAACAGTATAAAGCTTAGCTGATTTTCTACAAACAAAACAAACAAACAAACAAACAGTCAGCACCATGGTATATGAGACTTTCTTCCCCCCCTCAGTAATTTCAGTCATACCTTGCCACTCTTGATTTCTATGCAATTTTCATGATACGTTTAAACCAAAACTAGTGATCCTGTAAGAAGAAAATTAACACAAATTTCAAACTGGGTCTCCAGTTTTATTTTGTTAGCTGAAAGTTGCCCCTACTCTTCTATAACTCTACATATTTGTTTTTTTATTTCCTTAAGTAATCTCTACACCCCATGTGGGGTTCAAATTCATGACCCTGAGATCAAGAGTCACATTATCTGTTGACAGATCCAGTCAAGTGCCCCCAATAAGTCAACATTTCTAAAATCTTTCTCAGGAAAAAAAAAAAAAAAGGCGTACCAGACCCAGTTGCTAATTACTGAACTTACTAAATAACAGGTAGCTTTAAAAAATTCTTGATATGGTCTCCCTGCACTGGTGGTCCCCCATCAGAATCACTTAGAATCTAGTTCTTCAAATAGTTCATAGACCTATAGCACGGGCAATCATCAGCTTGGATTTTTCTAGAAACACACATTCTCACACCCCTCTCCAGATTCCTGAGCTATTTGTAAGCATGCTAAAATTTGGAAAGCACGGACATAAGATATGATAAGCCTCTAAATTATTTTATCCCTTCACCCCAAAACCTGGAGAATTCTCATCTTTGGGGGACAAGGGGAACAAAGGACTGGAAATCTGTTTAACAGGCTTCCCAGATAATTTTTAAAAAAGTTTGAAAAACTTATTTATTGCCTCCTATTTGCTTATCTGGGACTCTGAGATTGGTAACACCTACTCAAACTCTGATCAGGTCACTTTGCTTCCCTTAGTCTGACTTTCCCATCTGCACAACAATCTTCACAGAGTTGTCCAACTCCCAGATGATATAATGCACAGGAAAGAAGTCTATGTACCAAAAAAGCTACAAATAGAAGAATTCATTACTATTCTGACGCGCCTAAGGATATTCCTACCATCTGCATCCTAGTAGCTTCCATTCTTTGGAGCCTCAGAACGAGTTTCCTTCTCTTAGAGAGTCCACTTGGCTCTTTTCTCCCTTCAGTATGAAGAGAAGGATGTGGGGCAGCCTGAAGTCTGGAGATCTGCTCAGCTGCAGCTCAGAGAGCAGCTGGTAATACAGCATTCATATCATGCTGGCTCAGCTAAGAATACTCTTTCTATTCTTGCCTGCTTTTTGTTTTGTTTTGTTTTCAGGCTGAGGTGTTAGGGAAAGAAGCAGTATTGGAATGCAGTTCCCAGTTATCCTGCATTTTATAAACCCATGAATCTCTCAGCCACACTGGGCAATGGAGAGGCTGGCCCCATCTGCTAAGGGGAAGCCAACATTGGGGAGAAACATCAGGGGTGGAAGTGAGAAATCCACGAGGTCTACGCTCCTGGATTTTCATTCAAAGACAGGCCAGTGAAGCCGTTCCCCACCCCTACCCCCACCACTGCAATCACCATGGCCTAAACTACTACTAATATTGAAGGACTAAAGACAATGCTCTGATTCTAGGAGAATACTACTGTATATGGTATTCTTTACATGCAGAAGAATATTAGAATGTGATTCCAAGAATGTTTTATGTAGACACTACTACTATTACTATGGAAAACAGTGGATATGAAGGAAAATGGATACAGATTCCAAAGTGCCATCCTCTTATGCTTTCACAAAAACATCAGACCCCAAGAGGTCTTATAGTTCTTTCTTTTTTTTTTTTAAAGATTTTATTTATTTGACAGAAAGAAACACAGCCAGAGAGGGAACACAAGCAGGGGGAGTGAGAGAGGGAGAGGCAGGCCTCCTGCCGAGCAGGGAGCCCAATGTGGGACTCGATCCTGGGTCTCCGAGATCATGATCTGAGCCGAAGGCAGTCACTTAACCAACTGAGCCACCCAGGTGCCCCAACGCCTTATATTTCATTACAAATATATTATATTATGAGATATAATATATTCTTTATATTCCATTACAATGTATACCACGATAACAAGGTATTGGTTTCTCAATGCAAATTTGCTGATTTAGTAGATACTTCATAAATGTCCACCATGATGAAGAGTCAAGCATTCAAACAGATGCTCTCATATATTATTTCAAATGAGTAGCTACCTAAATCTTATGGTTTTCAGAAACTTACGCCATAAAAATATGATTTATCTTCAATATTTACATGATAGTCACATGACTCTTTGTCAACAGTTGTATTTCTATTCATAATTATTCATTTCCCAAATGGGTTTCATAGAGCACTGGTAATTGGCTAAATGTTAACAGATGTTCCATAAAAATAGTGCTCAATAGTCAAACAGGTTTGGAAAACACAGAGTTAAATAAAATCAAACATGGTTGTTTAATATAGAACTTTTTGAATTTTCTGAATATAAGCTTTTACAAGTTGTTTTTAAAAAAATTTTTCCAAAAGACCTAAAACCTAAAACCTGTTATTTTCCCAATACATAATACTCTCTCCTGCTTTTTGAAAATCTCTTGAATGGATTGTTTCATGATAACTCCGTAAGGTTGGCATGCCCACTAAAACAAGCCAAAAGCAAAAGGGTTATGCCATTATTTGTATAACTCATTTAGTATCCCTGATTTTCCTATTGTTTTGATAAGCATAAAGGAAGAAAAAATGAGATTTCTGGCAAGCCTAAGAAGGACTATGGGAGAAAATTAATGCTCAAGAGGCTAGAGGCCCAGAGCTTAGTTTGAGCCATGAGAATCCCTGCCTCCCTACCAGACCCTGGCATCTGTCCCTGCAGGCAAGGTAAAGACTTCAACAAACCTAAAGTAACCCTTTGATTTTTTCTTTTTTTTTTAAGCAGTCAGTGCCAGATGGAGAATACACATAGTCTTATGACTTTCTGTTTCTTATATAACCAATCCCACTATTGTCAGATCGTTTTTATGGGGGAGTAGGCCCATCCATGGAGAAACCACCTGAATAAGCAAATCCTGGCCTTGTCCAAGTTCCACGGTGACAATGACATTGATGAACTTGGCCAGAAAAGGCCGAGAATATTTTACAGAAATGAATCACCACCTTCCACTGCCTAATGTTGAACAAAAATCTTATATGTGGCCATAATCATCATACAGAGACTATTTTACAACACTAGCTTCCACTCTGAAAAGCGAAATCAGTTAAATTAAGGTTCTAAACTCCACTTCTCCAGATCATCTTTCCTTGCAGACCATATCGTATCTCCGAATGACCTACACCAATATTTCCTATGAGCTGAAAAGATTATTCTGTTCATCCTTCAGGAGCCTCTAAAACAAGTACTTAGTCTTCTGAAACAAAAGTTTCAACATCCAACATTTAAGAAGAGGGAAGAGAGGGCGCCTGGGTGGCTCAGTGGGTTAAAGCCTCTGCTTTTGTGGGGCGCCTGGGTGGCTCAGTTGGTTACGCGACTGCCTTCGGCTCAGGTCATGATCCTAGAGACCCAGGATCGAGCCCCACATCAGGCTTCCTGCTTTGGCGGGAAGCCTGCTTCTCCCTCTCTCAGTCCCTCTGCTTGTGTTTCCTCTCTGGCTGTGTTTCTCTCTGTCAAATAAAATCTTAAAAAAAAAAAAAAAAAAAAAAGCCTCTGCTTTCAGCTCAGATCATGATCTCAGGGACTTGGGATGGAGGTCTACTCTCTGCTCAGCAGGGAGCCTGTTTCCTTTGCTCTCTGCCTGTCTCTCTGCCTACTTATGATCTCTCTCTGTCAAATAAATAAATAAAATCTTTAAAAAAAAAAAAAAAGAGGGAAGAGACAAAGAGACAATCCCCCATACTTTTCCTATAATGGGTTTCAGGGGTTTCTTTGTTTGTTTGTTTAAGATTTTATTTATTTGACAGAGAGAAAGAGATCACAAGTAGGCAGAGAAGCAGGCAGAGAGAGACTAGGAAACAGGCTCCCTGCTGAGCAGAGAGCCTGATGTGGGCCTCGATCCCAGGACTCCAAGATCATGACCTGAGCTAAAGGCAGAGGCTTTAACCCACTGAGGCACCCAGGTGCCTGGATTTCAGTTTTATAATCCAATAAATATGATAAATCTCAAGATCTATAAATGATCAAATAAAAGGTACCATGCTACCTGCAAACATTTTAGGTCTCTCCATTCTAATCTAAAATACTCAAACCTTTTCAAGCTTTTTTTTTTTTTTTTTAAGATTTTATTTATTTATTTCACAGAGAGAGAGAGAGATCACAAGTAGTCAGAGAGACAGGCAGAGAGAGCGGGAAGCAGGCTCCCCACTGAGCAGAGAGCCCCATGTGGGCCTCGATCCCAGGACCCTGAGATCATGACCTGAGCTGAAGGCAGAGGCTTTAACTCACTGAGCCACCCAGGCGCCCACCTTTTCAAGCTTTTGACAGGAAAGACATTATTCCCAAAGGCAATGTAATAGGACAAATGCAAATATTATCTGAGGTTCCAAAAATGAGGGTCATTAGAGACTGGACTTTATATGAAAATTGACAACAAGCTCTTACCCTCCCACCCTACTCCAGCATTCTGAATGAACTCACCTCTGTCAGTAAAATAATGTTCTGGGGGAACCTGGTGGGGTGCACAGTTCATTAAGCATCCAACTCTTGATTTCAGCTCAGGTCATGATCTCCAGGTCCTGGGATAGAGCCCCATGTCAGGCTCTGCGCTCAGCAGGGAGTCGGCTTGAAAGATTACTCCCTCTGCCCCTCTTCCCACTTGCAGGCTACTTCCCTCAACTAAACAAATAAATCCTCAAAATACTTGGTACCCAGTGCAGATAAGTCTCAGACTAATTAGCTGTCTGGTGTCTAGGCCTTTAAAACTACTTTCTAATCCTAAAATTTTTGTGTCTTCCTTTGTAACCACACAGCATCTCGCTCCCACTCCCCAATTCTTTCTTCTGGACCAGAGATTCAGGAATTCATAGATCCTACGAGGGTTTTGTAAACTCACCTCCAAGATTCAGTTAGCCATCCGAACCCTTTTTTCCATAGAATGTGCCTTTCCCTGATCCAAAGTCTATTTGTTAACATTCTCTTCATTCATTACTCCTATCATTTTGTTTTGTTTTGTTTTAACAAAATCCCCTGAATTCATGGTGGCAGAGAGTATGTTGGACCTGAGAAGAAAAGATAACTCCACTCGGCTGCCTGACTTAGAAGAGCTCCCAGCCTCATGGAAACAAAGCAGGGGAACCAGATAAAGAAGGATCAACAATTCTCAAGAAAATACCATGTAACAGGCACTGTACCTGCTTAAATTTTTTTGATTGTTTGATCTTTGTATCAATAAATAATCTGACAGATATTTATAGTAAACCTATTATATTTCAGCACTGACTTCAACATTAGGTGAAGAAGATCCCTGATCTTACGGATCTGACATTCTCATGGTATAAATAGACTCAATACAAGACAATTAAAACATAACACAAATTCTCAAAAACAACCCAACAAGAGCTTAGATGGAAGATATAAGCAACAGTAGCTATGTGTACAGTCTCACTTTGGTTAGCATGGATGGGAAAGCTTCTGTGAGAAGGAAATAGGTGAGTTGAAATCCATCACTAACAAGAAAACAACAATGAAGAGTATCAAGGTCAATGCTGGAGGGACTCTCAGGGTAGGCTACAGCTGGAGCTCGCACAGAAAGGGAATGGTAGCAGATGAAGTGTAGAGAAACAAGTATATTTCAAATCAATTAGCACACCACTCAAGGCTGTTTAAATTCTGGCTCCAACTCCACTTTTCAAACCTTAGCAGCAACCTTTTACAATTTGTCTTTCTAGCCACACAGACTTCCTTCTTCTCATTACTTTACCATTCATTCCTTTATTGAATAAACACCTGAGGACCATAGGTAAAATCCCAATTTTATTCTAAATGCAAAGAGATGCACCCACGTTTTTGTTTTAGAGACTTTTTTGGAAAAAAAATTTTTTTTCTTCCCACTCAACAGAACAGATTAAAGGGAAACAAGAATGAGGGGGGAGAAACACCAGTGACCATGTCAACCAACAATGATCATGTGAGGCCAGGGACAGTGGAGAAAGAAACCTATTCCAGATACACTTCAGAGATCTTAGCTATGGTCTCCTCCCGATTTTTATATCTTTCCTCAAGATTAAAAGAACTATGTAAACTTTTCCTTCAGAAATCAGATGAAAGCTACCAGGACAGTGACACACTACACATAAAAGAGTACTATATCTCTAGCCCAAAGATGCTATCTAGTGGAAGGATGCTAGTTAACTCACTTGTTTTGATACTACTGAGATAATAAAGGAGTCCTAAAAAGCCAGTCTTCTCAGGGGCAGCAGGGGAGAGAACTACTCTCACTCTTTGGTTATCAAGACTGCTTGAGATTCATGACTGGAGAAACTCAACACTGGAGCTGCAGGGGAATCGAGACTCCTGTCAGCTGAACAGATAAGGTTTTCCCAGGACTCCTGCTGAATGTGCTAAGGAAATTGGAGGTTTTTGAGCAGAGTCAAGCATCCTGGATGAGGAATGGAGGCTCCAACTTACTTCCCTTTCTAGCCTTTAGATTTTCTTTGTGTTGGTCTTACAGGTGGAACAGGTAGAACAGAGAGTGCTAGAAGGCAAGGTGGCTGAAACAGACATTAGTAGGGAAACCAGAAGTTCCTCTAGAGACAAGACCCAGGGAAATCTTCATACTGGGATCACCGGGACCCTTAAGACATAGTTGGCCATCGTGGAAGACATGGCTTACTGTCCACCCCAAAGTGCTTCGAAGTTTATTCTTCTTTCCCGCCTCTCATGCTTTTTCTTCAGCCTCCATTCCAGGTAGGGACAACCACCTGCACTCTGTCCTCATTCAGAGACTGAAGGTGGGAGTCTTTTCCTTCCAACTAAAAAAGATAGATGCAGCTGACACGTATCTTCCCCCTTCATCTTTATACCTCGATTGTAGACAAGATGAAAACTTCAGCATTCACCTGGCAACCACAAGATAACGCCAACAGAATCCCTAGCCCTGACACTATTAAGTCACGGAATCATCACCTATAATTTCTGAACTTCTTAAGTAGGAAAAAATAAGCTCCAAGTAATCTAGACTTCTGGAGTCAGATCACGGTTACCTGTAGGCAAGAGTTAGATTAACTGGTCCAAACGCTCTGCCCTCAGAAATAAAAACCACTTAACCACTTAGGGATGTCTGAGTGGCTCATTTGGTTAAGCATCTGCCTCCCACTCAGATCACTATCTCAGGGTCCTGGGACCAAGTCCTGCATCAGGCTCCCTGCTCAGTAGTAGCCTACTCCTCCCTCTGCCTCCTTCTCCCTCCGCCCCTCCCGTTGCATGTGCACCCCCCGTTTGTGAGTGCACACTATCTCTGACAAATAGATAAAATCTTTAAAATAAATAAATAAAAACCACTTCAAAATAACCTTAAGGGGCGCCTGGGTGGCTCAGTCCTTAAGCGTCTGCCTTCGGCTCAGGTCATGATCCCAGGGTCCTGGGATTGAGCCCCTGCATCGAGCTCCCTACTTGGCCTAAAGCCTGCTCCTCCCTCTCGCACTCCCCCTGCTTGTGTTCCCTCTCCCGGTAGGTCTCTGTCAGATACATAAAATCTTAAAGAAAAAAAAACACTTAAGTAAAATAAAATTTCATAACGCAGCCATATTGTTGGTATTTCAGTATACAGGCATACCTTGTCGGCTGTGGTTCCAGACCCACAATAAGTAATGCAATAAAGTCAAATGAACTTTCATTTTCCAGTGTACAGCAAGTTTATATTATACTATGCGATATAAAATGTGTGATAGCCTTATGCCCCCCCAAAAAAGAAACAAAAACTACGTACATCTGTAATTGAATTTTTTATTGCTAAAAATGCTGACATGTGAGCTTTTAGCAAGTCAGCTTTTCACTGTAGAGGGTCCTGCTTCAATGATGAAGGCTGTGCACCGGTCAGGGTGGTGATTGCTGAAGGCTGGGGTGGCTGTGGCAGTCTCTTCGATTAGACAACAATGAGGTTTGCCACTCTGACGGATTCTTCTTTTCATGAAAAATTTCTCTGTAACATGTGATGCTCTTTGCTAGCATGCTTACCCATGGTAGAAGCTCCTTCAAAGTTGGAATCAGTCTTCTCAGCCTGTTGCTGTTTTATTAACTACATCTACATAAAAATCTAAATCATTCATTGTAATTTCAATAATCTTCACAGCATCTTTATGGGAGAAGGCTCCATTGTAAGAAGCCAGCTTCAGTGCTCACCCCTAAGAAGCAACTCCTCATGTGTTAATGTTTTCTCAGGAGGTTGCAGCAATTCTGTCCCATCTCCAGGTTCCACTCCTAGTTCTGGTTCTCCTATTATTTCCACCACATCTTCCGTTACCACCTCCACTGAAGTCTTGAACCCCTCAGAGTCATCCATGAGGGTTGGAATCAATTTCTACCGAATTCCTATTAATATTTATATTTTAGCCTCTTCCCATGAATTATGAATTTCTCAATGGAATTTAAAATGATGAAACCTTTCCATAAAGTTTTCAATTTACATTTCCCAGGTCCATCCCAGGTCTATCTATGGCATCTATAGCCTTATGAAATGTAGCTCTTAAGTAATAAAACTTCAAAGTCAAAATGACTTCATGATCCATGGGTTACAGAATGGAGGTTGTATTAGCTCCCATGAAAACAACATGAACTGCACTGTGCATTTCCATCAGGTGATCAGGTGCATTGTTCATGAGCGATAATACAGTGAAAAGAAATTTTTTTCCCTGTGTGGTAGGTCTCAACAGTAGGCTTCAGAGGTTCAGTAAACCATGTTGTAAACGCGGTCACCCTGGCTTTGCCATTTATAGAGCACAGGAAAAGTGAACTTCGTCTAATTCCTAAGGGCCCTGGGATTTTTCAAAAATGGTAAATGGGCACTGGCTTCAGTGTAAAGCCAGCAGATGTACTAGCCCCTAACAAGATTCAGCTGGTCTTTTGATGCTTTGAAGCCAGCCACTGGCTTCTGTCAAATTCTAGGTGGCATCTTCTTCCAGTAGAAGGTGGTTTCGTCTGCACTGAAAACCTGTTTTTTAGCGTCACTGCCTTCACTGATGTTTTTAGCCACACCTTCTGGAGAACTGGCTACAAGCTCCCACCTCAGCATTTGTGACTTCACCTTGCACTTTTGTATTAGGGAGATGGTTTCTTTCCTTAATTCTCATGAACGAACCTCTGCCAGCTTCAAACTTTTCTTCTGCAGCTTTCTCACCTCTCTCAGCCTTTATAAGATTGAAGAAAGAGTTAGGACCTTACTCTGGATTAGCTTTGGCTTAAAGGAATGTTGTGGTTCCTTCAAGCTTCTGTTCATTCCATTGAGTATCTCAGCAATAAGGCTGTTTTGCATTCTTATCATTCATGTCTTTGTGGGAGCATTACTTCTAAATTACTTCAAGAACTTTCTCTTTGCGTTCGCAACTTGACGAACTACTGGACACAAAAGCCCTAGCTGCCTGCCAGTCTCAGCTTTGGGTATGCCTTCCTCACTAAGCTTAATCCTTTCTAATTTTTGATTTGAAGTGAGAAACGTGCAAGACTTTATTTTCACTCCAACACTTAGAGGCCATTGTATGGTTGTTAACTGGCCTAGTTTCAATAGTGTTGTGTCTCGGGAAATAGGGAGGGCTGAAGAGAGGGAGAGGGAGAGACAGGAGAACAGCCATTGGATGGAGGAGTCAGAACATACACACCATTTACGGATTAAGTTATCCATATTATGTGGGCACATTCATGACCCAAAATAATATAGTAACCAAATATCACTGATCATAGATCACAATAGTGAAAAAGTCAGAAATACTGAGAATGGCTGAAATGTGACAGAGATAGAAAGTATGCAAATGCTCTTAGAAAAACGGTACCAATCAACGTGTTCAACACAGGGTTGCCACAAACCTTCAATTTTTAAGAACAAAATTTAGTATCTGTGAGATGCAATAAAATAAAGCACAACCAAATTAGGTATGTTTGTACTGCTAGACAGTCTTTCAAATTTACATACACATGCCTATTTTCTTTATATAGTTGTCACTATATAAAGTCTTTCAGGTTATAAATTTTAGTAGCTGCCTTATATCCATGTATAATTATTTTGCCCATATTTTTCTGTTTGACATATTGGTTGATGATATCTTCTTACTGTTATAAACAATTTTCTTAGCATTTTTGTGTATACTACAGTTTTTTATATTTCTTTGGGCTAAATTTCCAGGAAGGGATCAAAGCAAATGAACAAACCTATGATCTAAAGTCAAATTGCTTTCTAAAAGCATTAAATGAACATATATAGCCACAAACAATGTATGAACATATCAGTGCACATTTTTTACATCAATATTAATACCAAGAAACAACTGCTAATTTAAAAGTAGCTCTTTCTAGTTTATCATATAGTTTTTTTTTTTTCCTTCAATGTAGATGCTCCATAAACCTCACAATATCAACTCTGACTTGCATGACCAATAGTCAGAATTAACAAAGGCCTGGGAGAAACTGATTAGGGGAAAGAAACACATTTCACACAGTCAATATTTTATATTACCTTTTCCTTTTGTTCTGGGTATACATTAGGAGCACTTATAACTACAACACGAAACACAGGAAAGCTAAGGAAAACCTCAGAGCACAGTCTTACGAGGAGAGCAAAAGTAAATTCCATAAAAAAGAGAATTTTGTAAATGCTAACGCTATTGAATATTTATAAAAATAGGCCAGGAGCTACAGAGTATCATGGCTTTGAAGAGAAAATAAAGTAGGAATAAGAAGTAATGCCTTTATACAATAGCTTCTTAGCCAGTGAACCAGGACTGCTATAAAATTGAAGATGAACTCCATGATCTTCTTTGTTACAAGTATCAGTGAGTGTTTACCAGTTAGTCTGTGTTAACCAAATGGTTTATGAAGACAGACATTGGCTACATAAGCCTTAGTACAACAGTCAAGTAAGGTAATGAGATTTTAGAGGAAAAAAAAAAAAAAAGTCCGGTAATGGAAAGAAGAAAGTAAAATTGGGATATTTTGCTGGTATGGGACAATGAGTCTACCTTAACTACTATCCTTTTCCCTTAGATCTGGCTGCAGGGAGTCTAACTTAACCCCACCCCCACTTAGATCTGGCCGTGAGCTAGCTATACGTCAGGTATATAAGCTCTGCCTACCTCAGAACTGGCAGGAAGTAAGATTTCTTCCTTCAGTTCACCATCTCTCTTTCTTTGCATGTTTCAAGAAGGTGCATGCAAAGAAAATACTTCTTACCTCCCCAACAAACAACTCATGAAGCATTTGTGAGGAAGTTCCTTTTCCCCAGAGCATATGCTTTTGACACCTTAATTCTGAATAAATGGATCATAAAAGCAAATCAGGACCCATGTCCCCATACCAAAAGGCTTTCCAAAGCAAGCTGGATCCCATCCCCCACCTGAGAGAGGTGCTTTTCAATATCTACAATAACAATGTTCTATTCTTACAAAAAGATGCAGTACAGAATTCCAATTACCATTCAATTAGGGGAGGGACCAAGGCTTAGAGAGAGTGATAGAGGGTAAAACTGGATGAGAAAACAGGAGATGAAGCAGATGCATTGGGCATCTCGCAGTACTGGTAAGAAGTAGGAGGTCTGCTGCAATGCAAAGGTCCTGGGAGCTCAAGTCGGACAGCACCCGTCTGAATTTTGTGTTCTCCATGTATTAGTTGTATGACATTGAGCCCAGTATGTAATATTTTTATCCTTCACATTCCCATCTTTAAAATGGGGAAAAAACACTCTTCTCAAAGGTTTACTGGGAGAATTACATGTGAACATGTGAATAAACCTACAAATCATCATAACATTGTCCATGAAGGATATTTTTTCCTTCCTTCAAATAAAAATCTGAGCAGGAAGAAGGAATCCATAATGTCAGAGTATGAATGAGTAACTGTGTGTGTGTGTGTGTGTGTGTGTGTAAAACTTAATAACAGATGTGTGGGGAGAAATTTATTTTTCTATATTGAAGCTGTTCATAATGAATATTACATTATTTACACTCAGTAGGATGGACACACAGTAGGTCCTAAATGTTTGAAGGACTCCAAAGCATTAAAAAAATGAAGTTGAATGAATGCCAAGCTGATAATTAGCAAAAGCTGGAGTACTGACATAAGCAGCTCTGCAGTTGTCGAGATCAGTATTCACAGATGGCTGTGCCACTAGATTACCAGGTTACTCTTTTTCAAGAAAAAGGCAGAAAGGCAACAACTTAGGAAACTCACAAATCCATTCCCATCCCAATTGGAATCTTAGGAAATGAATATTATTTCTGTAATAGATAAGCCTGTTCTGGTTAACTGCAGCTATGTAATAAATCATCCCAATACATAGAGACTTGAAGATTTCTTCCATCTAATCACTCTCACTCTGCTTCCCACCCCCAACCCCCAGTTCACTCATGCAGCTGTAGTTAGTTAGAGAAGAGGTGGAGCTAGAAGGCCCGGGGTGGCCTTACTCACGTGTCTGGAAGCTGTGCTGGCTTTCGAGGACAGGATATGGGGAGAAGTGAGAAAGTGATGCTTCCGTGTTCTGCTGTGGATCCTCCAGCTAGAAGGGCTTCCTTTCACAGGAAGAAAATGGAAGCTACAGGCTTCCTGATGCCTATCCTTGGAGGCTACAATGCTGTTTTTCTTACATTCTATCAAAGCAAGTCACAAGGCCTGTCCAGTTTTAAGGAGTAAGGAAACAGACTCCACGTCTTCATGGGAGTCCCAGAGCAGAAGGAGGTACATACCAGGATATGTGGAATTTGTGGCCATGTTTCTCTCTTTATCACAGAAAAAGGGACAACTGTAGCCCTTTGCCTTACCAAGAAGGCTGTATGTATGTTTTTGCCAGTGTGTGTGCACCAGAAGATGTTTGGTTTTAAATTTAGTAAATCCGACCTATAGAAAAAAAGTGTAAGGAAATTCTAAAGCCACAAAACTAAAACTAAGGCAAAAAGGACATCACGTCGAACATCTGATCAAAGCCTAGTAACCGGGAAAAGTTCAGAAAGAAAAAAGAATGCAGGCAATTAGAGTAGGCCATTATTTTAATTATGAAGATCTGGGCTTGCAAGCCATAATTTTAGCAGAAAGCATGCTGTGACTATGACCATATGTTTAGTAGATGCTAAGTGACTTCAAAACATGACCCATATTTCCTTAGATCCTTGCTCTGACAATTATTAGCTGTATCGCCACTGTTGAGTTACTTAAGTTCTCTGACCCTAAGTTTCCCCACCTGTATACGACACATAATAGTATTATTACCTGCATATGTCTGCACTAAGAATTACACAAGACTTATGTGCATTCTTCTCACTGACATATTCAATAAGTGAAATAAATGGAATATGGAATTAAACAATTGCCTGGTTTCTAGTTATTAGAGTCTATTTTGAAACTATTAAAACTCCATGAAAGATAATCTAGATTTAAAGTGAATATTGTTCTCTGAGCTCTAAAATGTTGAAATTTTAGAATCCCATGGAGGTTGGGAGATAACTTGCCAATTTTGCCCTCAAGGTAAGTTTATCAAGAGAATTTGAAAAGCAGGTCCCTGCCCCCTAAGAATATATTAAAAATGACTCTAAGAAAAATTTACATCAAAATACTGTAACTGAGTATATTCCAAGGTGATAAGGCCCATTGATGTATTGAGGCTGGTAAGACAACCCTCAAAGGACCTACTAAAATGTAACCAAATGTAGCACCGCAATCCACCATATAATGATGTTGTAAATGTAACAAAATTCAAATCCAGTAGAAACATACAAGTTTTGGGGGCAACCTCAAAACAACGAGCTGCCATTCATTGTTCTCTCTTGTGAAACCGAGATAATTTGAGGGGAGGCAACAGAGTCTGGCAGTCCATACATACACACGGATACATATTGTATACATATTTGTAGATTTCAGGATAATGTGAGCAACTTTACCTATTGTACTGTGTGTGTGCTTGTGTGTGGGTGGGGTGTGCATTACCACCTTGCAGGCTTCCTTGAAGTTTTGCCTTTCCTTTATATCAGCTTTGCTTCCTTAGTAGTCCTTTTCTCTATGTTACTCTTTCGCTAATTGGGCAAATGTGATAATTTGTAATGGGTCTCCAACTCATTAGTGTAATTTAGTCAGGTTCTACTGTATTTCACCAGATACACTAGCCAGGCTGCCGCACACATCTGTTTTTAGAGCTCTATTTCATAAGCATCCACAATATTTCTGCTTTAAAATTGAGAAATGATTGCTCCTTAATCAGCTATTTGTTATACTGAGCTATATAAATATATGCAGTGTCATCCATAAATAATGTTAGGGAAGAACATAGTAACAATTAACATTTGCATAGAGCTTTAAAGTTTACAAAGCTTTTTCTTACATACCCAAACACAAAATCTCATGTATTCCCCTCTGAAGAAAGGTATTACATATTTTTAAAAACTCAGAAGGCAGCACACTGTAATACTTCCAGATAGACAGATCTGATTCATCTGGATCTGATTCATCCAGATCTCTCTATGGGACCTTGGCCATTTATTGAACCTCTCTGCACTTCAAGGTTTCCTTTCTTAAAATCTGCATAATACCTACTTCAGTTTCTTTGTTGGAGGGTAGGAGGAAGAGTCAAATTTTTGAAAATGAATATAAAGTTCTCGACACACAGTAAGTGCTGAATAAATGCTAGTTGTTATCATGATCCAAGTTTGGCAGGTAATATGGTCCCTTTTAAAAGATGCTTACATCAAATAACAGAAAAAGGAGATAGTTGGCAGATACATAACAAGGGTCTGCAGGCTGGGAAGACGGGGAGTCATTCTGCCAAAGCAGCATCTGCTCCTCGTGCCCATTAAGAGGGCTGGAGGGTTGAGTACTGCACCTCAGGACTGCAGACTGGGGCAAGTGGAAGCAACACCTCTTCATTTGAAACTCTACGTTGCTTGAAATTAGAAGTGTGCAGAAGACTAGAACAAATGATACAGATGTGAAAGTAATGTTACCAAAAAGGAGGTAAGTCCAAGGTAGATGCTAGAAAACTTATATCTGGAGTAGAAGACTGAAGGAACTTAAAGAGCTGGAGAGAAGGAAGCAGAAAATGGGCAAGTCCTAGCAAGCTAGCAGGTGGGAGGACGGTCTGAGCAAATGTCAGAAATAGGAGCTGCTCCCAGACAGACTTTCTTGGCCTTCACTTAGTAAGAAGACCAGGAGAACAGGAGACAGGAGTATGGAGATTTCCTTCTACTGTGGATCCTCAAATCACTAACCAAATATGGGAGGCAGCATGGGTATAAAAGAGATATTGGGTAGGGCTGGTTTTTCTGGAGCAGTCCTCAGACCCCAGACAGGAAGAGGAAATTAGCCCTTTTTCTATTTCTCAATTTCCTAGCTCTGTACTCATCAGGGGAGAGAGTCAAGGGGTTATTTAACCAAAGGCTCGGCAGGTGACTCTGTACCGGCCCCGCAGAGATTGATAGTAATGGCCAAAGAATCAATCTGATTAGTGGATTCCCCTTGATGGGAAAAACCTGCTGCTGTTATTCTTTTTCCAGTGACATGATCAGAATTAGAGTGCCCTAGCTTCAAAGAGTCCGCCTCTGGCTTCTCCTAGATCCTTATCTGAGATCCAGTCCCTAAGCCAAGAAAAATGGCACTCCATGAAACCCCCTGGTAAATTTGAGTTTACTGTGGTGGAGCCATCAGCCCTCTGGCTTGAGAGGAAAAGAAACTGCCATCTACTCACAACAGGAAGAGTCTCTCTCCTATCTCTAAGAATTCCAAACTAAGGAACAGGACTGAAGTGTGGAAGGTCAGAGAACACTTTCTTCTATCAACTCTTCATGCTTGTGTGAAGTGCCATTCCATTCTGAGCTGGAAGTTCACAGACATGTTTCTTTCTGGAACATACCATTAGAGAAGTCTGGACCATCTGTCTGTCCAACAGACCATCTGTATGAAGCACTAGCTCCCCTTCCAGAAAACAGAAAAGGGACACACTCAGATCTCGACAAGGAAGAGAAAGCCAGAGAAGAGTCTTTACATCTCTCTTTGTTTCCAAGCTCTTTTTTTGGCAATCTCTGAAAGAAAAGATTCCAGGAAAATTGAGGTAAAAAAGAAAAAAATAGAAAGAGAGAAAGAAAGAAAGAAAGAAAGAAAGAAAGAAAGAAAGAAAGAAAGAAAGAGAAAAGAAAGAAGAAAAAAAAAAAGGTTATAGCAATAATTTTACCCAAAAGAGTATAGAGCAATTTGAAAGGCAGCAGGGGAAAATACAGAACACTGTATGGCTTTAAGCGTTTTCAAGGATAAAGATCAGAATGGGAGGAATCAAGTGGTCTAGACTCTGAAGTCACAGGCATCTAGGCACACATCACATACTGCGGGTGGAGTCTCATGACCTTGAGCACCTCAGGAGTTATTGAAGGTTGAACTTCCTCATCTCTACCCAGAGAATCATTCATACTTCCTTTTCACTACTGAAGTTCCTAGCATCGCACCTGAAATATCATAGTGTTCAGTGCGGGGTAACTACTGTGATAATTTTGTGATATTTTTTCCCCCAAGGCCTTCTACAGGACCCACCCCATAGGTTTATTCTTACCCACCAACTACTTGCTGAGGACATTTCCTTAGCCTATTCACAGGGAAGTCCTAATCTCTTCCATTTCCTCTTCAGAAAAGTGGTCACTTCACCTTATATTTCAAGCTAAACCCAAGTTCACCTTTCCTCCTTAAAATTCCCCAACCACAAAATCCCCAGTCATAACTGTATTCTGTAAACCATTCATATCGCCTCCATTTTTTGGTTCTGAACCCAATGTTGCCATGCTTAGTAAGTTAATTTCTCTTTTGCTAATGTAACATTAGCAATAATATATTAACATATTTGAGGGGAAACAAGTCATTTGCTTACAACTTTGTGTTCCACACTATAACTGATACAATAGTGAACTTGGCAGGTCTTCAATAAACACATCAATAAATGATACCACCAAAACGACCACAGATGCAAAAGAATATTACACACAAAAGCATTCAATGAGAACTCGGATTTACTTACGCAAAAGTGACCTTAATCTAGATCTAAGTCATAGTTCTGATATTAAAGAGTAGGAAAAAGATTATAATTTTTATATAAAGTTTTTATATAAAGTTATAGCTATATATAACATATAATATTATACATGTGGTTCCAGTCAAATGAGTCTTGGTGAAAAAAGCATGCACCAGATAGGAAATTCAGAATTCCATTTAGTAAAAACTTAGGGGAAAAAAATGCATCAGTGCCTTTAGTGATGGGACAGATAAAAATCAAACTTGAAGGGGCAAACAAACATCCAGTAGAATCATGGCAGTAAGGCAAGATAGGTCAAAGAAGAGGAAGGGGATAAAGGAGGTAAGCATCTACCATGAACACAAGAACTCAGCCATCTGTGAACAAGATAGACTCCGATTCAAGAAAGTATTTGCAGTCAAGAGACACTTAGAAGAGACACTACTTGTATATATGCTCTTACTTGGGGCACTAGAATCAGAACAAGTTAATTGATGAAATGTTTAATATTTAATATAGTCCAGATGCTTTAGTAGAAGAAAGATCCTGAGCAAAAGTCAGATATAAACATGGCTTTCCTTTAGAAGAAGTGTGAGTGGAATTTCTTCTTTGTTTGTACCTATCTCCTTAGCATGTTTATCACTATTCACAGGGAATGCCCCAACAGGCAAAAAGTTAGCTCATTCACCCACTGTTTATATTACCAATAACTCACTCCTTTTCAGGTACAACTTCACAATTAAACAATCACTTTAATAAAGCAGTTTGAACAAACTTTTTGCTGTTATCCAAACACTAATCTCCATTTGTATATAAAAAAAAAATTACTGAAATGCTTCTTCCACATTAAGTGTCTACAAGGTTCCTGGCATATATGATCAAACATTTTAATTCCAATCATATTTTTCCAAGGAAGTATACTCTGAACCATTATGTGCTCACTTGGTCTTATTTCTGGGACTTGTCACAGTTAAAAAGAAAAAAAAAAAAGGAAAGAAAGAAGAAAAAAAAATTAAGATGTGCTAAATAAAAATTTACATCTCCCATCTTGGAATGGCTTACCAAACAGAATTCTTGTTTGCTCATATATATTAAAAAGGAGCAGCTAGAACACTAAAAACCGGTTTTAAAAAGTGGCTATACTATACGCAAAAGGTAGAGAAATTTTGCAGGGATGAGAGAAAAGGAAGAGCTGAAATTTTCTTTCTTTCGTTGATGGCCTAAAGTCAAAAGAAGATTGTTACCTCTTCTCTTCATCAGGAAAGCTTTCAAATTGGACTCTTTTTCCTGTTTAGAGACAAGCAATGAGATACATGCCCAACCTCTTAGCATTTTAGGATCAAACAATGGGGCAAAGTCCTCAGCACATGAAGTTCTGACTTGGTTCTGTTTCTCTAGTTTCCTTAAATGCTCCAAACCAAATCACTTTTTTCCATCAGCATGTTCCTCACTGATATCAATACTGCTGGAAGATAATTTTCCTCCTCTCATTCATATTTTTATGGCCAGACAGGCCTAGATATTCACTTTTCTGTTCATTCATTTGAAGTAACAATTTGAATAACCTCTGGTACCGTGGAGTGCAAGGTCATACACAAACAGATTCCTTAATCATACTACTACTAATCATTTTAGGTGAATATTAGGATTTTCTTAAAATTAAACACAGACTAAATTCCATTCTCTGTTCTAGGTCCCTTGTAAGTATTACTTTTTAAAATCTTTTTACAACAACCACGCAAGGTAAGAGAGGGGAAGAGGTACAAAAGTAGTCCCTACAAAGTTCTATAACTGATGAGTAGAAAAACATTGAGAGATATACCCATAATGTGCTTTCTGCAAATACTGCCCAATGCTACTTATGATTTAATGTTACAGAGGAGACCCTCATTTCTTTGTCCCACATCCTATAACCCTACTTACTTCTGCCGTTACCAACTGCCAATATGGCACAGGATATGAAATGTGAGATTTAGGTGATTGTCAACATCAGGCTCCACCTCAAAGCCCTGATGATCTCCTCTTTCAGGAACCCATTGATTAAGGAGGTGGCCCTTCAGAGTCTCTTAGAAACAGAGACACAGAGACCACATCTTTCCACTGATAGAATGAGCCCTGTCATGACAAGATTTGATTTTCATTTAGAAAAGACTTCCTTCTCAACTGTCCATAATCAAGGATTAATGTGATGAAAGGTTGGGTGTGCAATCTAAAAACTTGAGAAAAAAACACAACAGTATGGTATATATAGACTATATATCCTTATGTATACACAGAAAGAATATACAGAACTTTGAAGTCAGTCAGAATTTGGGGCAAAGGAATGAAGTCAGAATTTAGAGCAAAGAAATTTCTGTAATCTGGGAATGTTATCTTACTTTTCTTTAAGAAGTATAAGTAATAGAACCTATGTAGCACAGTGTCTGGCACATAGAATATATTTGTTGACTATGAGAGAATTAGAATTTATGGTCTCACCTGAGCGTGTACACCTGCAGTATATTACTCAGGGAACTGATTTAGTTCGGAGCACTGCTCTCACCACAAGTCCTGTTGTAAGTTTACAGGCTTCTATCGCAGCCTCGAGCACTCACTATTTCCATCAAATGACATCCTTCATCCCTTCTGACTCTCCTAGATTTGGGTTTTAAGAGATGGAGCCTTAAAATGCAGGGAACGTGGTTCTTGTAGTCCTTCTCGGCAAGCTATAAAATAGGCTCTCTCCATTCATTATAAGGATAGAAAAGCCCACAATCTGAAGGACAAAACCCTGCTCCCTTGGTGCCTAGGGAAAGGCTGACTTTGCAGAACAGAAATACCTGGGTCAAGTGGTACCCGGCATGCAGAGTTAGCAAAGCAGAACTGAACTCATCACTAACAGCTCCGCTCCAACAGGAACAAGAGTTTTTTACATCTTTTGCACTATGTTCTTGAATTAAACGAAGGTCACACACAACGACACGGCCCCACACCGGGCATCTTCGTGCAGGGCAACCTTAATCCTATTTTAACTATCAAGTCCCAATTCTGGGGGACAGCCTTGAAACTGCAGCATACCCCAAGCGAATGCAGGAATTGCAGTAAAGAAGCACAGGCAGAGGGAGGCCGTCTACATTCCCCACAGCAGTGATCACAGTGCTTGTACCTGGTAGGTGTTTAATAAATATGCATCCTTTCATTGTCTGTGAACAAAATGGGATGTTAGCTAATGAGCAGTGTTAACACCACTTGCTGATATGTGAATTGTGTTTCTGCAGCCGCATATGGATGGGTGTACATGATTCTTGCTACTTACATTCAGTATCATTTTGGAAGTTCTGAGCATAAGTGAGGTGACATCTGGAAAGGGCACTTTGGTTGCTCTGAGAAAGGATCTGATGAAATCATGGTACATGAAATGAGCTAATTTACAGAAATATAGCTTTCTCTCTCCCATTTTACTTAGCTCTCAGATTACATTTGGGGCTTTTGCCTACCCACATAAGTTACATAAATACACTAAATTAGAGTGGTCTTCCTAATTCTTAAGCCAGATGAACAAGAGGGAGAGAACAGAGGTGAACTACCTCTAAAGGTCCAGTTTTGTGTTCAGGATTTTACCAAGTACAGTTGACTCCTCAACATCGGTTTGAAAGGTGCGGGTCTGCTTAGACATGGATGTTTTACATACAGTGTGGTAAATACATCTTTCCTAGGATTTTCTTAAAAACATTCTTTTCTCTAGCTAGCTTTATTGTAATGCAGTATATAATGCATGTTACAAAACATATGTTAATTGATTATGTTATCAGTAAGGTTTCTGGTCAACAACAGCCTATTAAGTTTTGGGGGAGTCAAAAGTTGTACCAGATTTTTCTAATGCCTAGAGGGTAGCAATCTAATCCCCACATTATATATGCACTTGGCCTTTGAATATTCATTTATTCATACATTATAGAGGCCCATTGAAGGACTGATTGTGCCTGTTTACAGATTAGATAACTGAGGCTCCAAAATACTAGATATCCATCCCCAAGTCTGTCCAACTCCAAAGCCAGTGCTCATCACCAGCACATATTCCTATCAAAATGATCTTTAACTCAGTCCTTTAATCCTGGTCTGTCCCCCAAACCTAACTCTGTGTGACAATCATCAGGACCTACATTAGCATTACAAATAAATATGCTATTGATACAATCTCCAAGTTTAACTCAAATGTTACTCAATAACCTCACTGTGGACAAGAATTTTCTAGAACCCACAAACCCTGTAATGATCTGTGTATTTCCAGAGAAAAGGCTAAATGCCTAAATCTTTCTTACCCTTTTTGGATACTCAACAACAGTGGATTAGGGTCATCACATTTTCTATTTTTCATGAATCTGAAGTTATACCTCCTATAGGTTGATCAATTACTTGCACATGTATGGAAGTACATATGCACATGCATGCACTCATACACAAATCCACAATCAAGAGTGTTCCACAGAAACTATGGAGATGAGGTATAGTCAACACATTTGTGAAACATCCCAATTTTAACACTGCAAATATTGTTCACCTATCAAGATCAGTTCTTTAATCAATTGAAAAATCATAGAGAAGAAATTATTTTGTAAAGTCTTTAACCAAATCTGAAGTCATCATTACCACAGTCCCTTACATTTCCATAGCAATGTGCAATTACAGATCGTTTTATTCTGTACTATTTCACCATACTTCTCCTGATGACACTGTAATTAGGGATGTTTATTCATAAAGCATAGGAAGATATCAGAGTTCTGAGACGTTGAGTGACTTACTGACCATCAAGCAGAACTGTAGACATTTGATTGAAACCTAATTCTCAATTCAAGGCTTTCTTTCTCCAGATTCTAATCCCAGTCTCCCCAACCAACCCCTCTTTTACCTGTGACTGTTGAGTGGTCCACAATGGGATTCAGAGAATTAAGTGAATTGATTTAGTCCACAGCAAAGTCCCTTGCACTTTAATTAATCCCTCTTTTCCTTCATGATTCAATGGAGGAACCATGAGCAGTTGCTTTATAAGTGACCAAGAAAAAGAGCAAAAATATACAAGCATGCATCTGTCATCAGAGACTATATCTACTTCATCCCAGGAGTCTGCATTTTCTGCTGTGGGTGGATGCTGGAGCCTATTCTGTTAGCATTAGCCCCAATGTCAGCCTCAGTCAGTGGAGCTAACACACAGCTCCAGGCTGTTGTAATGACTCAGCAATCAAAACTTCAAGTTCAGTCCACCGGGGGTCCTCACCCAACTCCAGGGCTAGAGCTTCCTTTTACTCTTCAGTTTGCAGGGTGAGCTTTCTGGCTTCCTTTAAAGGTTCTCAGTAGCTGACTTTCCAGCTGTCAGCTCTGTTTGTTACAGAAGGAAAGAGCCATTCACGTGTTAAGTGCCCTGGGTCTTAAACATAGAAACACACTGGAGAATGTTGGGCCTGGTTGCCTCACTTGAGCAAAGACCCAAAGAAAGGCTGGCCAACTGAATGGAACTAAATAGAGAAGGAACAGGAATTTACTTTATTCTCCCCCAAATAAACTCAAAGCACCCCTTTACTAATCAATTCCTTTAAATAAATAGATAGATAGATAGATAGATAGATAGATAGATAAATATGCATTTATTCCTTCTGGGGAATTCCAGCCTTTTCCTTGGCAACCCTGATAGGTCACCTGTATGGGGACAACAACAACAAAAAAGTTCCCTCTGTCCTTTTTCTTTTCTGAACTCACTAAGAAAACAAACCCTGCTAGACTTTATTAAAAAAAAAATGCTGTCACAAAACAAATCTGGAAAAGACAGAAGAAAGTCATAGATCTGGAGCCTGTTCTGATTGAAAACTGTCTACTTTTGCTCTGACCTAAGCCAAGATGCAAAGTTACAACTGCTCAAACATCCTCAGGAAATCCGAACCTACCAGGGAGATGCTTTACTCATTGCAGGAACTGTAATCAGCATACCCTGAGTTGGCTTGTACCCCACTTCTATTATTAGCTTAAAATAAGTGATAATGAAAGTGTTGCTATCACTAGAAGATTCACTCATTACAATTACTAAATCTCAAATGCACAAAAGCCAAGATGTTGTCCTTATTATTTTTAAGACAGTATTAAGAATAATCTGCAATTAGTTTTTTCTTTAAACCAACACCACAAGTCTAAATACACTCACCCTGGGTGAGAATGTGAATGGGAGGGGAGCAGTCAGAATTCAATAGCCTCCGTAAGAAGAGGCATTCATTTGCCAAGTTCCAGAACAACATTTTCAAAGGGCTTCTCCTTACTCAGAATAATCCTGACACAAAATAGAAGACTTAACACACTGTCCCCTGTACGTGGCACTGGTTACCCAAAGCTGTGAGGAGATGCCCAACCTAAGGAATGGGGATGGTCCAGGTGGAGTGTGGGGAACTCCTCTCCTGGGACACAGTCCCCTCCTTTTCTCCCCCCCCCAAATGCTGGAGTTTCAGGGTTCTCTACATCCTCCTCAGAGGGATACCCTGTGTTTCCAGTACACTTATGACATTTGCCTTCAGTTTTCACAAGTCCCAGGTTGTTTGCTCCATAAAGAAAATATTTTATTTGGAGTTTCTCCTAGGTCTCAAGTCATTTAAAAATAGGAAAAAAAAAAAAAAGTTTTGATAAAGGAAGTGTAACTGGAATCTCTGAGTAACAGATGAAAATATCCTGAGCAGAAATAGTTGACAAGAATGACAGTTCATACATTATATGAACTACTGACAGGAGATAGTTTTCCCATAGTATCTTCACCAGGAGCAGTGAGTGAAGTGGAAGAAGTGCCAGCTGGAGGATGGGGCGACGGGATAATTATCTTTTAACATTAGTCCTCCTTAACTGGTTTCTTTCATACCACTTTGCAAAAACATCAGATAGACAGAGGGGGATAGTCCATGGGCAAGACCAAGATATAAGCTCATCTTTAAGTCTTCTCTTTATTTTGTTTTCTTTCTTTTTAGTTCAGGATTGGGAGGAAATCCCTTTTAGAGAAAATGGTCTCAATGTTGTAAGTAGGAGCTCTGACAGCTCTCAAGTTAGATGGCCCAAAATGTCTTTGACCCCCAACTGTCTCTGAAGAAAACTCAGGTCACAATTTGCATCATCTACCTCCACACAGGCATCCCCCACTTGGAGGGACGCCTCAGTGTGCACTGGTCTGCCTAGTTAACATATCTGTCAGCTCTTCCATGAAAATGTTCACAGCAACAGCTCGAGTTGGCCAACATTCCATCAAATCTCACCATTCCTTTTAGGATAAACCAGGCACATGTACTGACGGAGCAAGACTGAATGAAGCTCTATTGTTTCTACTTGGGGGGCTCAGCATTTTAGAAATACATTTACAAGTGATTCTCACTTCTTCGGAGACGCTAAGTGATGAGACAAAAATATAGCTCCAGGAACACAGAGGCTAACACAGTGAAATGCTACTTGGCTTTAATGAAGTCAGCTCCGGATGGAAATAGGTGAAACACTATCCGCATTTTACTTTGAAGGAAAGGAAAGAAAACAAAACAAAACAAAAAAGTACAGCTAACCACCAGGAAACACTAAAGGGACGACAGAGTTAGAGAAGATGTTTGACAAAAGTGGCCGGAATTCCTGATGCTGCCTGCTTGCTTTTACAGCCCAGAGTAGACAATTAGGAACAATTTGCAACCGCACTCCCTTCTCTAGGGATCACGTAGGATAAGGGGAGGTTCCAAAATGAGAGACATTGTCTTAATCAGGGGACAGAGCATTCAGAAAGGTTAATGAGATGCAATCACAAGAGAATCAGTGTGAAAAAGGAGGTTCAAAATACTAAACAATTTCCACTTTGTTCTCATTTGTTCCAATTAAGAGCTGTTGAAACTGCTTTTCTGTATTCCACACATTTGCTACTCTCCAGAGGAGATTTAACTACAGAAAAAAATAAGTGCCATGGGGGGGGGGGTTCTACTATTAAGTTATCATAAAAGTCCAGATTACACCCCCAACCACCACCCTCAGTCTCTGAACAGATACACTTTTGCCTCTTACTCAGAGCCTCTGATAGTCGCTTTTCTAATATTTCCCCCCTCAAATTTATAGAGTATTTCAGGGAGGGAGAAAGCTGAAATTATCTCTCCCCCCCTCCCCCATTTCATAGAAGCAGAATTCGCTGTGAAAATGTTAGCTAAATAAAAGAGATGGGAGATGCTTATACAAATGGAAATGATCTCTTTGGCATGAAAATAGCCCCAAAATGCCACACACTGAGTTCTTCTGAGCATTACAGCTTCTAAAAACGCACTTAAAAACTGCATATGGATTTCCAAAAACAAACAGGAATGCACAAACATCGCAAGAAAACAAGGACCAAGATGTAAGGAGTCCCGTGACTTACCTTCCTTATGGATCCTCAAAGTTCACCAAGGAAAATTTAAAATCCTCTAGCTTTTATCTTGCACTACTCTATTTTCTTCTTCTTTTTTTTTAAAGTCACATAGGAGAAAAATAATCAATTTTCAAAGCTTCCATTTATCTGATCTTCCAGCAGCAGCAAAACGTGTCCAAGAGACTCCGCCAAAAAGTAAGCCAAAAACTCATCAAAGGCAAAAAGAGAAAGGGGGAGTGGGGAAGGAAAGGGATGGTGACGGCTGGGGGCTCCACACTGTGAGTCCAAGTGCCCACAGGATATTTTCACGCTGTTGAAATCTCCCACTGTACAATCTACCTGCTTTGGTTGTCACACAAATACACGCGCGCGCACACACACACTCATAGACACTCGCACATCCCCTTTCACGCAAAAACAGGCACCCACACTAACACACACACACGCGCACACACACATGCACGCACACACACCAGTGTAATGAAAACTGTCAGTAGTAACCTCCAATAGCTGCTGGGTGCCGCAGATGGTAGGGCTCACGGTTACCTTCCCAGATCGGTGTAGGATCAAAAGAACATCCAAAATCAGGGGGACCCCCAGGACAAGGTAGGTTCCGGATCCCTCTCCCCCAGGCAGATTCATCAAGCCGGGAGCAGGTCAATCAGCAGAGGTATCTGCTTGCAGGGTGCCCCGGATTATGGCAAGGTTATTAATCTTGATGTGCGGCAACCCCCACCCCCAACACCCGGCAGCCTGCATTGAGATGACTGCCAGAGCTGTGTCTGTCCCTGCTCTACTGCATTTTGCTCAGCCCTCTGATGCTGCAAGTGAGACACGGTGGAGGCAGGAATACTAATAAGGTGGTTAGCTACAGTTTTCTTCAAGGCAGCGGGCATGCAGTACAGTAAATGTGTACTTCCCCGTGCTGTGTGTGTGTGCCTGCGTGTCTGCGGGGGCAGGGAATCCATCTCTGGCCAGAAGGCAACATTGTAGCCTGCCTGGAAGGACTAGATCATCATCAGAATCATCTCCGTCCTGCAGTGGCATTGTCTAGGACAGTATTTTGTTTGGGATTAAATGGGGGGGACAGTTAATAGTTCGGAAGCCTGGAGCTGGCATTTGAATGAGAGAGGGGGAAAAAATGTCCAGGGAGACAAATTAGCGTTAAAAATAGGCTCCAAGGAGACCAAGGCAAAATTTTAACATGCTGCTGCCCTGGCTGTTAAACGGAAATACAAAGCAATTTCAAAAACCAGCTCTAGCCTATAAATCTTGGAGCTGGCAACAAGTATCTGAATTTGACTGATGGGACTATGGATAAATGGATTCCTGGTAATATAAAAAGTTTCCTCATGCATTCTGCTTTGTAGCCATGCACCGATGTGTGCAGGGATCTAGGTACGGTTCGTTTTTAATATAGATTTAGACTCTATCCCTTCACAGTTTTACTCTGATGCACTGTTTTTATCACATTGTGGAAAATATCTGAGTGGCATGATGTCATTAGAGAGACTGGTTGATGACTGTCCATGGTAAATATTACTACATATAATGTTCTTACATGGAAGGAGTTTGGGTTTTTCAGGGGGGGCGGAAATGTAGGCTATCTCTTTTAGGCAATGAGAGAAAAGACATGAATATGTTAAGTGAATAATTCCTCAGCCTCTGGAGGCCTCATCTCTCTTCTAGAATTGGGTCTCATATTATAATACTTCTTCTTTAGTCAAGGATATGCACTAAGTTCCTTAAGGTGAATTAAATTGGTATTATCAGAATATTTAAGTCTTGGACAGTTGGAGAAGGCAGATAAGGCTGAATTACGGAACACTGCAATACCAGGAACTGTCAGCAGGTGTCACAAAAGAGGATATAGGTAAAAGTCTACCAACAACTGCAAACATTTAATCTAACAGATTTTAATAAAATTTATAAAATTAATCCAAAATACTAAATTTTTATAAAGCTTAAAGTTGAAAAATAAGAACTTGGAGGGTATTACTATTACTATTTTGCCTCACTAATGTATCACTAGTTTGTACTTTGCATCACTATTTTACAAACTCTAGGTTATCTGTTACAGATATTAGAAAGAAAAAATATATACGCTATGCCACTAACATTAGATTTGACGCTAACATTTCTTAGGATTGTGATTTTTTTCTTATAAAATGGAGCATTTAAAAATCTCCTCGTTTGTAACAGAGCAAGTCCTAGATTAAAGTTCAGCACAGAAGAGTAGGAAAAAAATTTGGTAATGAAAAAATCAATATACAATGTTCAAGGTTTCCATCTAAAAACAAGTCTGTTCCATCTTGATCATATATTATTAAAAACATTTTAAAGGAATTATTCATGCTTGGGAGTTGAACATTATTAATAAACAGCATATAGACAAAATACACAAAGAATTATGATTGATCAACAATTCTACGTACGTTACAGTGTGAATGTGTCAAAGGCTTTAAAAACCTAGCATATCATCTTAGCCTGTATCTAATTTCATTAAATCAGTACCCACCAAATTCCAGCCTTAATTAGCCCACATGCCAATACAAGGAGGCTTTAAAATTTTGGGCATTGGAATCCCAGTGGACCCGGGTTGAAATTTTAGTTCTTCCTTATAGCAGATGATTACTCTCCATAGTGGCTCCCTCAGATTCCCTCCCTTCTCTTTCACTTGTAAGCAGGACAATATTCAATATATAATAGGATTATTTTGGGGATGGAATATAGGCTTGGCATATTTCTTGACACATAAGTGATCTAGAAGTATAGCATATGTCTTATAAATAAAATACATGTTTTGTTTTTTTTTTTAAGATTTTATTTGACAGAGAGAAACACAGCAAGAGAAGGAACACAAGCAGGGGGAGTGAGAGAGGGAGAAGCAGGCTTCCCACCGGGCAGGGAGTCCAATGCAGGGCCGATCCTGAGACTCTGGGATAGCCCAAGGCAGATGCCCAACAACTGAGCCACCCAGGTGCCCCTACATGTTTGTTTCTTACCATATTAACTCTGTCTTTGTTAGCCACGGATAAAACAAGTAGAACCATTTAACCAATTCTTTTGACATTGAGATATTTGTGAATTTATTTTTACAAATAGTTATTTTGATTTGTTTTTTGTAAACTTACAGTTGAGTAACTCTGGACCACTTTTTAAAGTTTATTATACACACAAATACATGTTTGCAATTATCCATGTGCTCCAAGACTCATGAAAACAGAGACATTGCTTCCTTGATTAATTCTCTAAGATTACTTTGATCGAAACAGCATATTTAGAAAGAAAATCTGGTGACAGTTTACTGCTTCCCCATCAAGACTTGCTATAAAGCCAAAGAGACCACCAAGCACCGACAAGAAAATGCTTAACTATGCAAAAAAAAAAGACCCCAGGAAACAAGGATAGTTCCTAAAACAGCAATTGCACAACTGGTCACATCAGATTATCATTGCAACTCAGACTGCTGTTTTTAAATGGGTGTCTAGATATCAAATTTCATCAATTGTTATGTACTGAATAAACACTTTTGCCATAGAAAACAAATACCAAAAATGCAACCACTGTTCTTTTTAAAACTGCAGAAGTTTCAACCTCAAACTGGCCCCCAGTCAAGAACATGGAGGGAAAACAGAGACCCCAAAAACAGAGGCGGGCCACTCCAAAAGGTAGGTAGCAACTTTCACAAGCAGGAACTTACCAGGCTTGTCTCAGTGGCCCCAAGAAGGGCAGATCTCCACACCTGCCAGCCAGAGTCCTAAAAGTATATATAGAGGCCTTCATTAGGTTCAGATGTGCATGCCGTTGCAGGAGCTCTCAAGTCTTGAGGCTCTGTCTCTGAGATGGCTACAGCTGTGGGGACCAAGGGCATGGTATATTACAAGGATAGAGGAGGGGCTGGGGAGTCTCAGATTGCCTAGATTCAGCTCTCGGGGCAACTGGAGGTCACGTCCTCTCCATGACCTCCTTCAACAATCACAGAGCATCAGTTACAGGCACATTTTTCTGGGTCTCTTGAAGAAATGTCTCTTGAAGAAATGTATCACAAATGAGGGATTTATAAAATTAACCAGCTCACTATGTGCCCATTGTTGTTCATCCAGCATCCTGAGAGTCTAGAGTAGCCTGGACAGTTACACTCAAGTTGACGAAAAGTTTCTTTCAAACCTGATTTCTGTTTAAAATTAAATGTGCTCTGGGGCACCTGGGTGGCTCAGTCAGTTCAGTGTCTGCCTTCCACTGGGGTCGTGATCTCAGGGTCCTGGGATCAAATCTTGCATCAGGATCCCTGCTCAGTGGGGATCCTGCTTCTCCCTCTGACCCTCCTTCTGCTTGTGCACCCCCCTGCTTGTGAGCACACACTCTGTCTCTCTCCGAAAAATAGAAAGAAAGAAAGAAAGAAAGAAAGAAAGAAAGAAAGAAAGAAAGAAAGAAAGAAAGCCACTTAAAAAGAACTTAAGAGGCACCAGGGTTGCTCACTCCTTAAGCATCTGCCTTCAGCTCAGGTCATGACAAGGGTCCTGGAATGGAGCCATGCCTCAGACTCCCTGCTCAGCAGAGAGCCTGCTTCTCCCTCTCCCTCTGCTCCTCCCCCTGTTTGTGCTCCCCTACCCTCTCTCTCTCTGTCAAATAAATAAATAAATCTTTTAAAAAATAAAGATAAATTAAATATGCTCCTCCCTCACTCTGAGAAAGCTTAGGATCAGCAATAGTCCCTACTCTAATCTGAAAGGTAGTAGATTACAGGAAACTGACAAGAAGTATGTATGCACTGCAGGACTGCAGGGCACTTTTGAGCCCTTCCCTTGATACTGTGAGAATGGACTTCTTTCCCATATGTTAGTATTAGAATATTTTAAGTTTTAAGAAGTACCCCAGTAATCTGGGGGCTTTTGAACAGTATATTTGGATTAAAGGAGAGGAAATGCACCTAAATGGGAAAATTCTAAATTCCCAGAATTGGTCTGGGATGGTGAGTCAACAGCTACCACAAACAAGAAATAAATGTATGACTTTAATTTAGATATGTTTTATTTCTTGGGAGTCAATAATGAGTATGAAAGAATGATCCCACCAGCAACACTATAAGCAAATTCCTCTTAGAATTCTTATGTGAAAACTTTATGTTTTTCCTTTAAAGACAATCTACTTACAGTATGTCAGTCACCACGCTTTTTTTTTGTTCCCCATATAATATGCAGAGTATCTGTTCTCTCCTTGGCTTATTGGAAAATTTGTCTGTAATCCAAGTGTTCTGAATTAGCTTCCTAGCTGAAAAGATTACATTCTATTATTCTATCTCTTTAACTCTAATTTTTATTAATTACAATTTGAAATTAGCTTGGATCTTGTATTTAAAGTGTTTCAACCAGTTATTAAGGTTTGGATATTATTATGTTTCTCAGATTATTTAGCCTTCTTATTTATATCCAGAAATTGCAAGCTCTGGTAACTCTACCATAAATACTGAACTATTTGGATCAATTTCTCCAAGATGTCTGCCTGGACTTTTATAATTACCCCCTCTCATCAATCTAAAAAGGAGTTATTTGACCCATATCACTGAACACCTATGATTTATTATTTTACGTACATAACATGTATCTTCAAAGGATCTCTTTCTGTCTTTTTGTTTCTGGAGAGAGTCTAACACAGTTCCCTTCGAATCCCAGGTACTAGATAACTTTTTGTTGTTATTAACAAAAATATGCTTGGATGTAAGAACTCAGAAACTTCATATATTACATCCCTGATCATAGCTCTTCTTTTTAACTTCAGGCTTAAATAAACTAACAATAGCCTGTGTGTAAATTCACTGTTGTGGTTTAGTTAAGCCGTTCCTCTCTTAGCTATTTACTAATTCATAACAGTTCTTTTATCCT
This sequence comes from Spilogale gracilis, assembly GCA_004023965.1. Taxonomy (NCBI): domain Eukaryota; kingdom Metazoa; phylum Chordata; class Mammalia; order Carnivora; family Mephitidae; genus Spilogale; species Spilogale gracilis. Next base: position 161,715 of record PITA01002180.1, read on the forward strand.
TTTGTTGTCTGGATCTATAGTGATCTGCCCTCTCTCATTCCTCATATTGGAATAGAAGTTTATCAATTTTACTGACCTTCTCAATGAGCCAGCTCTTTGTTCAGCTGCTTTTCTACCTTTGTTTTTAATTTCACTGAATTCTGTTCTTTATTTCTTATCTTCTATTCCCTTTGGGTTTCATTTGCTCTTATTTTTCTACTTAAAATAGAAGCTTAGGCCACTGATTTGAGAAAAATATTTTCTAACACAAGCTTTTACTGTGATACATTTGCCTCTAAAAACTTCTTAGGCTGCATTCTACAAAATCTAATAATGTGTGTTTCACTTTTCCTTGGTTCAAAATAGTTTCTAACCCATGGTTTATTTCTGTGCTACTTAATTTACAAATATTGGGGGATTTTCAAGATATCTTTCTGTTATTGATTTCTAATATTAATTCCATTGTGATCAGAGAACATTTTTGGTTTAATTTGAATCCTGTTAAACTTATGAACATGCTTCATGGCCTCATTTGGTAAATATTGGCATGCTCTCAAAAACTGTGCACACCCTGGGCGCCTGGGTGGCTCAGTTGGTTAAGCGACTGCCTTTGGCTTAGATCCTGATCCCAGAGATCTGGGATTGAGCCCTGCATCAGGCTCCCTGCCTGGCAGGAAGCCTGCTTCTCCCTTTCTCACTCCCCTTGCTTGTGTTCCCTCTCTAGCTGTGTTTCTCGCTGTCAAATAAATAAAATCTTAAAAAAACAAAACAAAACAACAACAACAACAAAAACAACTGTGCACAGCCTGCCACTGTTGGGTAAACCACTCTGTAAACGTCAATTAAGGGGTGCCACGGTGACTCAGTTGCTTAAGCAACTGCCTTCAGCTCAGGTCATGTTCCAGGAGACTCACATCAGGCTTCCTGCTCAGCGGGAAGCCTGCTTCTCCCTCTCTCACTCCCCCTGCTTATGTTCCCCTTCTCGCTGTGTTTTGCTCTGTCAAGTAAATAAATAAAATCTTAAAAAAAAAAAAAAAGTCAATTAGGATTGTTGTTTGATGTTATTCAGTTTGTCTATACTCTTAGTGATTTTCTGTCTACTTATTCTACTATTGAAATTCTCTACCACAATGGTGGATTTATTTATCAATTTTATCTGCTTTTGAAGCTCCTTCCCTAGGTATATAAATGTTGAAGATTTAATATATTATCCAATGAATTAACCCTTTATGTCTCTGCAATGCCCTCCTTATCCCTGGTATTACATTTTTTTATAAAGTATACTTTATCTAGCATTAGTATAATAACTTCAGCTTTCTGGACTAGTGTTAGCAGTATATCGCCTTCTGCATCCTTTCACAGTTAACCTACTTGTGGCTTTACATTTAATGCAGGTTTCTTTTTTCTTTTTTTTAAGATTTTACTTATTTGACAGAGAGAAACACAGCTAGAGAGGGAACACAAGTAGGGGGAATGAGAGAAGGAGAAGCAAGCTTCCTGCCCAGCAGAGAGTCCAATGCAGGGCTAGATCCCAGGACTCTGGGATGAGGACCTGAGCCAAAGGCAGTCACCCAACCAACTGAGCCACCCAGGCGCCCTTAATGCAGGTTTCTTCTAGGCGAGATATACTTGTGTCTTTTTTTTTTTTTACCTAATCTGATAATATCTGACTTTTAATTAGGGATGGCTGAACCACTTAAGTTTATTGGGATTATTCATAAGACTTGGTTAAAATCTATCTTGTCACTTCTGCATTACATATTTCATCTGTTCTTTCTTCCACTTACTTTTTTGTCTGCCTTTTTTTGGGTTTAATATTTTTAATAATTTCATTTTATCTCACTTGGTCTATTTTCTAAATTTTTTTTTTCCTTTTTGGGGATAAGTTGCTTTAGGATTTATACTGCATACCTTTAAGTTAGAGCCCACCATCAAGCAATATTGCCCCACTTCATATATGCTACAAATATATATAACAATATACATTACTTTCCACTCTTCTGGACTTTGCTATTACTGTCATACATTTACTTTCACCTTTATTATAAACCTAACAATAAGTTGATATTTTATTTCTTTAAATTTGGTCAATGTCATAATATGACTTTAAAATTTTTAAATAAAAACATTCATCTTTACCTACATATCATAATTACCATTCTGACCAGCATTCTCATTCAGATATGTAGTTACACATTTTTATCTGGTATTATTGTCCTGCTGGAAGGACTCCTTTAACATATTTTGAAGCCACTAGTGACAAATTATTTTAGCTTTTGTATGTCTAAAAACCTATTTGAGGGGCCCAGTTGGTTAGGCACTGAACTCTCAATATTAGTTCAGGTCACCGTCTCGGGGATCCAAAGACAGAGCCCTGCCTTAAGCTCCAGGCTCAGCACAGGAGTCTGCTTGCCCCACCCCCCTTCCCTGCTTTGCACTCCCTCTCTCAGTCTATCTCTCTCTCCCTCTATCTCTCAAATAAATAAATAAAATCTCAAAAATAATTTGATCCATTGCTTTCTTGCTTCATTGTTTCAGAACAAGTCTACTGTTACTGTCCCTCTGTACCTAATGGTCCTTTTTACTCTGGTGACATTTAGATTTTTTTTTTAAGTAACTTGATATGATGTACTGTGTTGTGGCTTTCTTCAGATTTCTCCTGCTTAGGTTTCACTGAGCTTCTTGAATCTGTGCGTTTCTGATTTTCATCAAAACTGGAAAAATTTTAGGCATTATTTCTTCATATAATTTTTCTGTCCCCACCCTTTTTAATGATTCCAATTTACATGAATATTAGGTAGGTTGCCACCTGATGTCCCACATCTCACCAACACCCTGCTTTTCTTTGACTTTTGGAGTTTTTAACTTAGTTTTTATTGCTAAGTCAGCAAGTACACTAATATTTTCTTCTGTAGCATCAGATATGTTATTAATTCCATGTTGTACATTCCTTTATCTCAGGTATTATGGTTTTCATTTATGGAAGTTCATTTGAGTCTTTTTTATATCTTCATGGCTCTCTGTAACATGTTTACTTTTAATTAAAAAACAGAAAATATAATTCAACAATATATCTTAAATCCTAGCCACTTAGTCTTCCATCCGAATTATTTCTAATTCAGATTGGTTTCAATTGATTGAGTTTTCCCTTCACTATAGGTTGTGGATTACTATTTCCATAACTAACTAGTAATTTTGATGGTATGTCATGAATTTTTAATTTTATCTTGGTGATTTTGTTGTTGTTGTTGTTGTTGTTGTGTTGTTGTTTTGTTAAATTTTATCTTGTTGATTTTTTTTTCCCCTGTCCCTGACATTTTGTTCTGGAACACTGAGTTTTTTCACCATATTGTTAGGCAGGACAACAGGACCCTTTAGACTAAGGATAATTTTTCCCTACTATCAAGGAAATGCCCACCTGTGTACTCTAACTGGGGGCCCATGTTTATGGAGTTTTTCCCACTCTGACTGGTGGGAACATAAAATGTCCCTGGCCCTGTGTGAGCCTTGGAGATGAATCCCCTTGCCCTTTTAGGTGGCTCTGGTATTGGTGGTCTCCTCACCCCAAGTTCTGGTCAGTCCTCAGTTGAAGACCTATATGGATCTTCTGGAGATCTGCAGCACTTTCTCATGCAGTAGTACAGTCCTTTGGAACTTTGCCCTGTAAATTCTAGATGGGATGGCCTCTATTTCTTCAACTCAGGGAGACTGCTGGGCCCCACCTGGGTGCCCCTCCCTATGGAGTGGCCTAGAAACTCTCTATGCAGTGAACTACAAACTGGTAGGGCTTCTTTCATTTATTTCCTTGCCCTCAAGGATTACTATCTGGTGATTACTGTTGTCCTGTGAAACTAGTCTTTCAAATATTTTGTCCAGATTGTTTCAGTTGCTTAAAGGATGAAAGAAGATCCATTCCCTCTTACTCTGGTAATTAGAGATGTCTCTAAAATTACCCATTCAAACACAAAATTCTATCACAACCTGTTTTATACCAATCACTGTTCTTTGAGCTGGGAACTACAGTAATTAACCTGATAGCATATTTGTAATCATGGAAACTCCCTCAATTTTATTGGGATCTTATAGCCAATAAACCAATAAACAAGCACATGTAGAAATACCTTAGATGGTTTAAGAGCTGTAAAGAAAATAAAAGATGTTATATGATAGACAGTGATGGGATAGGGAACTATTTTTGGTAAAGTTGTCAACAAATCTGCTCTCAAGAGTGACATGTGAACGGATATATGAATGATGAAGAGTCAGTCATGCAAAGATCTGGCAGAAATACATTCCAAGCTGAGTGAAGTGTGAAAACAAAGGACCTACATCAGGAGCAAGGCTGGTCCCATCAACAAAAAAACTCATTATTAGCTAGTTTGTCTTTTACCCTTTTACACACTTCTGTCTGTACTGTGTGATGTGTAGAGTCAAAACCTGAAAGATCATTGACATGGTTTATTGCTGATCATGGACAGGTGCCCAAAGCAAGTTCTTTGTCCTACAGAAATTACTTTCAAGAACTTCACCAACTTTACATGATGCTGGATACTGAAGATGGCTTATATTGTTTTAAGACTTTTTAGACCCATTTAAAGTTCATGACAAAATTGAGGGAAAAGTACATGGATTTCCCCTGTATCCCCCCACATACATATGCATAACCTCCACATTATCAATTGCCCTCACTGGAATGATACATTTGTTATAACTGATGAACATACAGTGCCATATCATTACCACCAAAGTCCATAGTTTACATTGTCATTTATTTGTGATAAAGCATGGGGAAAAGTTTTTAAATTCTTTCCTGTTATAATCAGTCAGGATAAATTAGGTTATTTTGTGGTAACAAACAAATAAAATCCAACCAAAGAGCCCCCCCAAAAGTCCTTCCTCACACTGTATATACTTCTCAGGTTGGCAGAAGGACTCATCTTACTCTAATCACTCAGGGTCTCAGGTGACAAAAACTTCACCTTGACAGGTGAATTCATACCCACCAGTGAATGGACAAAAAAATATGGCAAATAATATACTGTCTTCAAAAGTTACTGCCAAGAAGTGACACATATTACTTCCACTCATATTCTGCTTGTAAAAACAAGTCATGGGTGCCTGGGTGGCTCAGTGGGTTAAAGCCTCTGCCTTCAGCTCAGGTCATGGTCTCAGGGTCCTGGGATCGAGGTCCACATTGGGCTCTCTGCTCAGCAGGGAGCCTGCTTCCTCCTCTCTCTCTGCCTACTTGTGATCTCTCTCTCTCTGTCAAATAAATAAATAAAATCTTAAAAAAAATAAGTCATATTACCACATCTAATTTTGAAGTGATGGAGAAGCAACATTCTACCACATTCATGGAAAACAGAGATCCAGCAATATCTGGTTACATTGCTAACAATGACCACATCCTCTACCAAGGAATCTGTGTACTCATGCCTTAATGAAACTAGAAATTTGCCTCTATGTTCAGCTTGAAAGCATCATTCACTGAGAACAAGATCAGGTATTAAGCATATACTCCTGTATATTCCATACTCCCTAATGGGAGTATGGAACTTCTTTTAAAATTCCAATTGGTAAAGTGGTCTACTACTTTTCTTCAAAAAGAAAGAGTATAATGGTGATGACTTACTATAAGAAAAATTCCAGCAGCTTTGAGAACAAATATCCACACTTAAAAGCTATTTCTAACTTCTAAGATATAAAACATTTCTTTAGAAGGCAACATTTACAAGAAGGCCATATTAGAATTTTTCAGGATTCTCTTGTGAATTGAACTATTTCAATGAGAATATACACCTAAAAGCAAAAACACACTGGATCTAGGGAATAATTAAGCACTGAAATAGGAAAAAAAAAAGTTGGTTTTTTGTTTTGTTTAGTTTTTTTAAGAATTTCTTTCAACTACTAGAATCCAGGTGTCTTTGCTTTTAATTCTCCCCAAGGGGGTGAAAAATTATATGTACTTGAATCCAGGAAACTAGCTACAGTGCTACAGTTTGGAGCTTTTATATATATACAGAATATCTTTTATAATTTTCTATCTTTGGATTTCTTTTCCACTTAGACTCTTCTTGGGATGATATTTCTTTCTTGCTTGACAATGGATATAGCTCTTCTCATCTCACTCCAGGCTTTGGGTAGTTCCTTATTTTACTCCTTAGGGAGTAACACATACTATTACTTGGTACTCCTTTCCATGGGATTTGTTTTTGTAGCTTTCCCTTGCCATAAGAAAAAGGGCAACCAAACCACTGAACTTGATTGAATTTAGACCTTTGGCCAAATGAACAAAAGTAGATAACCAACCGTATGAATGCCCTTCCCACTACACTCAACAAGGCTCTGGGGGGATTTTCACAGGGTTTTAGCATCAAAGGACAATAATCATAAGCAGGGAGTCTTATTTTCTTGGAGATTATCCTAAACTTCTAATTCAGCACAGATTCTAATGCAGCATAGATTGACCTTGTGGTACCTGGGGTGAGGGCCAATCTTTTGGTCATTAGTATTATAACTATTTCAGAATATGCCATAAAAGTATTACTTACAATGAAATTATGTATCTGATTCTTTTCTTAATAATCTAAATAGCAATATCATATTGGCTGATAAAAATACAGACATCAATACTAAACTCTAGGATTTAGAAAAACCTGTTAGAAAAGAAATGCTTTCTTCTAACTTAAGAAGGTTGAATCATGTCTGTGCACATTCATACACAAACTCTTGCACACAACCATGTAAGTACAGACTCTTTCTCCTAGTATGTAATCATGACCACCGACAGGGAATGATCGTCAGTACTTTGGTCATGCTCATTCAGTCATCCTCCTTCAAAAGCAGTTTCCAGAAGAATAGGTGTATTATAACGTTCTGTTCACCTCTTTTAGCTTCAAAACTAGTGCTTGTGAAAAGACCCCGTGAAAGCTTGAATGACTCAAGGTCTGTAGAGACAGCCCCCAACTTACAATGGCTCAACTTAGGATTTTTTTTTTAACTTTCTGATGGTCCAAAAACAATATATATTCAGTAGAAGCCATACGTTGAATTTTAAATTTGGGTCTTTTCCTGGGCCAGCGATATGCAGTCTGACCCTCTCTCATGATGGTGGTCAATGTCAGGAGCCACAGCTCCCAGTCAGCCACAAGACCATGAGGGTAAACAATCGAGGTACTGACAACCACCCTGTACCTATACAATCATTCTGTTTTTCACTTTCAGTACAGAATTCCATAAATTACATAAGATATTCAACACTCCATTTAAAAACAGGCTTTGTGTTAGATGATTCTACCCAACTATAGACCAATGTAAGCATTCTAAGGTAAGGTTCTAGGGTACCCTTAAAGTATGCTAGGACAAGCTGTAATGTTCTGTACCAGAAGAGGCCCTTAATCTCAGGAAACAAACTGAGGGTTGCTGGGGGGTTGGAGGGGAGGGATAGAGTGGCTGGGTTTGATAAA